>CM050169.1:126974052-127266552 GCA_027410445.1 Discoglossus pictus | reverse complement strand
TCTAGCAACCATGTATTAAAATGTAAAAAATGCACCATTATGAACATATTAGAAATATAAAATAAGTCTGAATAAAACAGCATTCGCCAATGCTAGCAAATTTTTCAATCAGAATTCTTTTTGGGTAATTTTAATTTCAGAAGCACCAAGGTTAGAACAAAATAACAATGCTAATACACCTAACTACTAGACTTTAATTTAAATGTTTTTAGTTAGTCATGGTTGCCTTTAGTGAATCCAGAAATTGCTTCATAACTGGATGTAGCATTAATGGCTTTGTGATTCTGTGTATCCAATGTTTTGAACATTTCTCTACAAATGATAGGTCATTCCCCGAAGGTGCTGCTTCCTTTCTAAGGGTCTTGGTACAAGACATTTAAAGAGGAAGCCAATACTTCCACAGCAACTGTATGCAATAAAGTCACTGTGTAATATGATTATTCATATTTACTTAATAGATATATCTTCTGTAATGGACACAACTAAAATATTCTGATTTAGATGACGCAATAAAACTAGGACAGAATCTTTCAAATTTGTAGTTAATAAATGCAGTTTTCTTGTTGGTCAAGTGGAGAGAGAATCTTATTCTGCACTTACATCCTCCACTGGTACGAAGAAGGAGGAGGGTTGGCATCCGCTAAGCAGGTCAGCTTTACATCAGCACGCTTCACGTACCAGTTCCCATCAAAACCTTCAATGGAGACCAGGGGCTCATCTGGATGGAGAGGAATACAAGGTAGGGGGAGGCAGAAAGAGTGGAAATGGGAAAGAAAAGGGAAATGATTATTATTTGTGTACCAAGTAGAGTTTTGGACAATGTGACCCAAACTGTCCCAACCAGTCCCTCCATGGCTCACAGTAGCCATATAATAACATGCAGTGCTCTTCACACCAAACTGTCCATATATGACTTATTTAGGTTTTCAATCCCTTTTTATATTTTTATCAACTTTTTTTTTTATTAAAAAATAAACTTTATATATTAATCTATATTTTCTGCTGAACAGTTCTGTTTTTATCTGTACAACTTTTAAACATTTTAGTGAAAAGTTAGCTGTGCTTAGCATTCCTTTTTTCAAACATGGCTGTGTTTACAGGAGCACATAGCCAGCAAGATCATTTTCAAAACGATTGCTTCGAGTAGGAAGAACATTTGTTTACAGCTCCAATGGCATATTTTATATTTTGCATTAACATTTCTTTATAGTTCTTTCATAAAAAGCCCTTCACTGTAATGCCAGCTCAGCGTTCTGGTGATCTGCACTTTCACGAATGCTGCTGTATACACAAGAACACCGTAATACTGCTTACATACCCTGATAGGCATATTAACAGCCTTATTAAATTGCAATTCGGCCAATTGAAAATGGCTCTATATAAGCACAGAGCATATTTTTTTACAGGAGTTTTTAGTTTGTGAAGATATTGCTTTTGGGTAGAAGTTCACAAACTAAAAACTTCTGTAAAAAAATATGCTCTGTGCTTATATAGAGCCCTATTCAATTGGCCACATTGCAATTTAATAAGGCTTTAAGCATCTAATTGTATGGTTGGACACCCCAAACATTCATCCTACTACATCACTCAATGTCAATGCCTCTCCAGTAGGTTAAAAGTCTAAATGTAATAAATTAAGATTGAGCCCTTTGAACATTTTGTTCCTGAGCATTTAGCCTTTGCATCTTGCAGCACTGTTGCATTCAGTACCCTTCAAATATTAATACTTTCTATCTGCCGCTTATACACTTATTTTGCCCCTATGTCTTTTGCAGCACATTTTGTTCACGTTCCTCAATCAGACCCAAACTTTCTCACATATGCTGTAGCCTCACCTTTGCCACTACTTACATTGAACATTGAGGGTGGTGGTCCTTGTATGTCTCTCTGTTTGGTAGTTGATAACACAGGTGAGCGTCTGCTGGTGGGCCTCACGGTTTGGCACCAGTCTGTATCTGCTGATCACCGTCACAGTCCCGTTATCATTCTTTATCTCCTGGAACACGGCCTCCCCCTTTAGCTTCGTTTCCCAGCTTACGCTGCTTGGAGGCTTCCCATTAGCGGATGTGCAGGTCGCTACAACAACCTTTGAGTTTGACCCGGGCACTGCAACCAACTGCTTTGCGGCCTCTTCCATATCATTGGTTGGTTTGGCTGTAAAGTATGGATATATGATTAATATACGGGAAATTATTTTCAAGATACCTGCAACCAAGGCACTAGCTTCGATGTATCTAATTACAATTGTGAAAATAGATAGATAGATAGATAGATAGATGTAAAGTGACAACATATTTTGCAATATACAGGGATTAAGTACAAGGAAAATACAATATTATCTACCCTGTCATTGATCTTAAAATCTAACGTACATAGAGCTTATTCATTTTACAAGATTAAAATCTTGTGATAAGTAGATGCAGCCTCAAAAGGCAACTTCATCTTGAAATACAACTAAGTGCATTTTAAAGTACTTAAATTCACAAAAGGCTTTTTTTTTTTAATTAAAAAATAAACTTTACTTATTAATCTATATTTTCTGCTGAACAGTTCTGTTTTTATCAGTACAACTTTTTCACTAAATGATTTTTCAAAAAAAACAATATATTACTCCATGTACAGTAAAATGGCACTCAACTAACAGGGACTCTCAAGCAACCGGCACCGGCATCAATTCCCCATTTTCCAAAAAACTCCTGCTAAACCGGTATAACCGGCACTATTCGGCAGTTCGAGACTGCAAAAAAAAAAATACTAACTTTTTTCTAATTGTTTTTTCTGGGCCTACATGGCCAGTTTAGGTGCTAATGCCTTTTTAAAGGCATTTTGAGTTTTTTTTGTGGGGTTTAAGGGTCGTTCAGAACCTTAAATTCGGGGACTCTCGATTAACCGGCAACTACAATTATACGTCAATAGGGGGTCCCCGTGGGTGCCAGATAACAGGGAGTTTACTGTATATGTAAAGAGGTATTATAGTTCATATTGCCAAATGTTAAAATATTACTTTATATAATTGCATAGGTTCTAACATATTTTAAACATATTATAAACATCTGCATTTTTAATAACAAAACTATACAGGACATCTTTCATAGGTTGTTTGGTCGATTTTGTGGGAATCCTTGAAATCATATCTATCTCTATTAGCGTTCATAACAGAGCTAAATCGCTTTGTTAGTTGCTCCTGTAAAGCATGAGTGCGTCTTGGAAATTGTACCTAAAATCTAGAGGAAGTCTTAATGAACCTTATAATAGGTAATAAAGTGAAGCTTGTGTATATTTGTGTGAAATTTTCCAAAACCATTTTGTCCATTATTAATTATAGTTCTTCAAAGGAGCATATTGTACACATTGAACGTCAGTGGTCCTTTACGTAGGAATTGTAGATGTGTGTACAATTCCCATCTCCACCAATAATAATTTCCACAAACACCCTGCAATAAAATGGCCTGGTCACGGCATCTAATGGTACTCAGTAGTATGATTAGTCATATTGTGTGTCTGGAATCAAAGTGCTTCCTGTTTCATTACTGTAATGAGTTACATCTGAGTATCATTTTCTTGTAATGAAAGGACTTTTGTATCTATATTGCATTATTATATGGAGGTCACCTATAAATAAAGAAGTGATTCACTCATCACTTGATGCTGCTGCCACTCACGCTAGGAGAGTAATATTTTATAAATATTACTTTTAATACCTCTCTCTTTTACTATTAGATGGATAGTCAATGTCTAAATGTTTCCTTTTCAAAATGACTGGTTACTTGAATCTGGAAAGTCTTTACTAGGAGACAGATTTCTGTAACACAGTTTAAAGAGCATATTTCAATCGTCACAAATGTTTTTATTTAAATATAAATGATTTTAAGCTTTGAAAATATTAACAGAAAAAATAAATAAGTGTTTTCTGGTGCACTAGCATGATATGTTGTGAGAAAGCCTTATCAGTTTGCTTGATAAGTATGGGACTTAAAGTAATATGGAAAAACCTGGGTTCTTTGCTGAAATTAAAATAGGACGATTATAAATGTGTTTTTTTTAATGATGCTCTTAGAGTATAATTAACTAATTCACATGTTTGACTGCTCTAGAGGGTTTAACCCTGTCAGTATGCTCTGTGCATTAACGGTTTAGTTTATATTTAAATAGATTTTGTAATAATCAAAACATGCTCTTTGAAATGAATGAAAAATAAATATATCCCATGTACATTTAAAAAGGTGGAAACTTTTAATAATGCAACATAAATACAAACACTGCTCCAAAAACCAATGGGAACCATGTTTTTAATTATCATGTATAGAATGGTAAATTCCCAAAATGCCATTTTTAGAGATAAATGGCTTCACAGGTAATAATATATGATGCAATGACAGATATTATAGAAGAGCATCGCTCCACCATTCAGTTTTCCAAATCCTAAGTACCTGCCCAAATTTGCATACCAGGAAAAAAAATGTGTATTGTTTAAAACAACCAAAAAAAATGAGTGTCGAACTTAATCTCTTGAGCTGATTTTGTTGTGCTCCCTGGGATATTATTCTTACCCAGTACGGTGAGGTTGAGTTGGCTCTCTCTGTTCCCTGTGGGGAATGTAGCAAATTCACAGATGTATGGCCCCTCATCCTCTAGCTGCAGACGAGACAGCAAGATGGTACCGTCTCGATATGAGGGGTTCTGAAAGGTCACCCGTTCCTTGTAAGGGGGGAGGATGGACACCCCCATGTTGGGGTTGTAAATAGCCACATTCTGCTTGGAGCCATTGGTGGATTTCTGCCACGTGACTTGAGTGATCTTAACGCTCGGAAGAGGGTTAACAAAACTACAGTGGAGAATTATGTCATTACCAATGTACCCTGAAACGGTGTCATTCACCATCACCGTCTGAGAATGCACACCTAAAAAAGAGAAAACACAACTGTTAAATTGCACCCCAGTATACAGAGAGAAAGCAAGACAATGTGACAAGACACCCCTTAAATATAGAGAGAGATAGTAGAGCACAGTGACTGTTGTGGAGAAATACAAATATCCATACATTATTTAGTATATATATATATATATATATATATATATATATATATATATATATATATTGCATTCATCACTTTTGTAGCACCTGTGAACTTTAGCTCTGAAACAGTACCATTTTCCATTGTAGGCCATAAGGTATGAAACAGTTCATTTTGCTTTTCCATGATTTTGCAGTTTTTCTAAGGAGACAGTCAACAACTCCTAAGTCTAAACAAAAGTGTACTCTTGCAGTTCACAAGGCCAAAGCCCAAGGAAGATCAGGATGACAGCTTGACCTATGCGCACAAGATTGCAATAATGGAATGAAGTGTGCAGATCATGCTGTTAGTGCATGATCTGGGCATACCTCTTCTTTTATTGGCCTACTAATATAAATAATTGTTTATTGGCTGTGCAATGGGTGTTAGTGGGATGTACCATTGTTCTGGAGGGTAGTAATGGGATGTACCAATTCCTATATGTGGGAAATACTAAAAAAAATGTTTTTATATATTTGTCAGTCAGTATCAGACATTTTTAATGATATTCTGTAAATAAACTAAAGAAAATCAGAGGTCTCTGTGTTTTGGTATCATGACTAGGTTTTGGAGTAGAATGGTGGTTTTGTGGATATGATTTCCCCCAACATGACAATATAAAGAGAAAACAGAATGTGAAACTACAGCCATAAATACAAAGAGGAGATAACACGGTGAGATACATCATAAAACAAAGCATAGTATTGTCACATGATACCCCAAAATATAGAGGTACTAATGCACTGTGACAATACACTCCTAAATGTACAGAGAGTGTGGGGACAATAAACCTATAAATGTAGGTAGCTAACTAGGCACCCCTAACAGATGTGTACATTGTACAGCACTATGACGCTACACCCACAAATCTGCATAGATTTATAGAGAAAAAAAAAACACAGCTGTGCTGCAAGACCCCCAAATATACAGAGAGCATATAAATATAGGACTGCACCCCAAAACATACAGAAAACGTAACACTCTGATCACTCTGAATATGGCGAGAGGGGCGCTCAGTCCTGCTGAATGTGGGACTGTGGTTATTCAGGATCCTGTGTTTACAGGTTACACATATTTATTCTTTGCTTTATTTATGTTTTAAATATGGTTAAACAAGAGAAGAAGAAAATCCAGTTCTACCTCTAAAGGTGAAGCCTGGGGATAGGGGGAGGGGAGAAGTGCAGAGGAAGAGAGGGAAAAAAGAGAGAGTAGTGTGAGTATGTGAGAAAGGACAATGGAGAGGGGGAAGTAGGGGGGGAAGAGCAATAGTATGTGAGAGGGAATGAGAGCGGGAATGTGTGTGACAGGGTAATAGAGAGGGGGAGCAAGAACTGTGTCACAGGGAGGGAGAGCAGTAATGTGTTTGAGAAGGCAATAGTGAGGTGGAGCAGGAATAATTCAGATGTAGGGAAATAAAGAGAGGAAGAGGGTTTGAGTAAGGGACATAGAGAAAGAGACCGAGAGTGTGGGACAGGGAGGTGAGAGAGAAAAAGATAGAATAGGGAGTATGTGAGAGGGAGAGGAAGGGAGAAACAAGTATGTGGGAGAGGGTAATAGGTGTAACTGCATGAAAGAGAGTGGGACATTAAGAGACTTACAGCCCTATTAAATGAGAAACCCGTAGCGACATCGGCAAGCCCGCAAAGGCTACGGGCTTAAAATTTCGGCTGCGTTACAGAGCTATTAAATTGAACCATGCCACGAGTTACAGGCCGTAGACGCAAGGCCGTAAACCGTTCTTGGTCACGTTGCATGTGAACATGATCAATTAGTCAAACCCGTAGTTTACGGGTTTAGACTGAGCCAATGGCAAAAGAGATCGTCATCATTACGTCACTGAAAAATAGAGGTTTGATTTCAAAGCCTTGCGGGTTTCAAGTACGAGTTTCGATTGGACCCGCATTCCAGAAATAATGCAAAATTAATAAATCAGTAAATATGATATTCTAGTCCATGCGAGTTCCATTATATGTATTAACACATTGATTGCCGAGATCGATATAACACGGAATTTAAACATTAAAAAAAGTATTTTATATTGCAGATTTGCGAACTTGAGAATGTTGTGCTATTAATTTTAATACCTAACATCACATTCCCTTTAATTATAAGTACAGTAGTGTATATCTGCCTTTACAGTGCGACGGATAGGACTTTACCCCCTAGTGGGTCCTCTCTAGTACCCGTTGGCTTTTTGGCTCCATTTGCGGGTTACGGGTTTGAACGCTAGTGGATTCGTAGCAATTTAATAGCGATTTTCGAACAGAACAGGCTTGACAGATTAAAGGATTTGCAGCCGTGGAGTTCAGATTTCTACATCCCATAGGGTTTTTTCATACTTAGTCTGCAAGTCGTTAGTGGGTTGTTTTACAGGGCCAACTTAATAGCGGCAAATCTTGCGGGCTACATTACGGGCTACGGTTTTACACGTTGAGAGAATTCAATAGGGCTGATGGAAGTGTGTATGAGTAATAAATGAGGGAATGTAAGAAACAGAGGCGGGTAAGAGAGAGATGAGTAGAGTTAAAGAATAAAATACGGTAGACAGAAAAAGAAAAATGGGAGACAGAAGAGCAGGTGTACAGAGTGGGAGAGCTCATTTAGCAGGTGCTGTTCCCCTCATGTGGGACACTACAAAGGCCAGCTCAGGTGCTATAGTGTGCACTTGTGGGTGGCAGACAATGAATGTCAGGTTCTGGCTTGTGTCACCCCACTGCCAATGAATGTTACTTCCTGCTGGATCCTTGTGGATGGTGATGTCTTGTCACGCATCTTAACATCCACATGACCCCCACTCTCATCATCAATACTATGAGACACAGTAGGGCAACTTTTATACAGTCCATCTCATCAGTCAGCTAAATGCTGAGCTCTGTTTGGAATCTGAAATTGGAAGCAACACCACTATGTTGTGTATAAAAGCCACGGTAGACAAAATGTGTGTGACAAACAAACATAATGCAATACAGCAGTGGTATATTGTGTACATTAGCTCAGTGTCCAACACCAGCACTAACAAAGGGGATTTTACAACAGAAAATATGTTTCTGATTAATCAAAATGGTGCCCCAGAAATGCTGACCTTTATATTACTGCACACACCAGCCTGCCACCGCTATATAGCTAAATATTTATGTCAAATAAGTAAGTAAATAATATATTTCAACCACTTACATTTGAATGATATCTATGTAATGGAGTATTCATAGGACTAGATTTGCATGTTTTTGTCAGTTTTGCCTGATGTCAGGACACAAAATGGTTTAGTTGATTATTTTGTTGGGTTTTTTTTAGCCAAAAATCGACCAATTTGCATGAATATGAAGCAAAATATGTCCCTAATTCATAGGAATATTAAAGGCATTATTAAGATTCCTGGATTATGAGTAGAAAATCAACAGTGTAAGCAAACACTTTTTTGGTATAAAAAAAAATACCAACATAAACATTAATATATTTACCCTAAAGTTTGCTAAATCTTTTGAGTTTGCAAGCAGTTAAAATTCATAATTCCTTTTGACCAATCACAGGCAGCTAATACATTGCATCCATCTTTGATGGTAGTTTTTGTAGCAAGGAATCATATCATGTGTTGTCCCCTGCACAAGGAAGCAGGAAGAGCCCAGACATTGCTCTTTAGATATCTGCATTGTGCTGCTGTTGGCTTGAAGGTTAGTAAAGGGTTTACATCCGTACCCAAATGCAGTGTTTCTATTGGTGGTGCCTATGTAAGCAGCTCTGGGGGTGTGGAATACAGGTTTTACTTTAAATACAATGAATCTCTGTGTGTATAGAATAACTCCATGTAATGTGTGTTTCTGGTATGTTATATTATAAAGAGGAAAAACAGGGAACTCTGTCATTCAGGCAGTCCTTGGACTTTTTTATAATTCCAAAATTGTCATTGTACAAGTGTCATGTTACACAAACTACAGCTTATTATAAAAACAGGTATCTCTATAGTATATATGAGTTACTTCATTTTTAATTGTTCTAATATTTTGTTATTTTGTGATTTAAATACAGTGGCCTTCTAAACCCAAGCAGCCAACTTGTCAAACGGCCTTGGCTACCATTCTTACCAACACTGTGATATTTGGCTCTGGGTGCACATGTGCGGTGAATGCACCATATGACCATTTGGTACAAGACACAAAGGCTGAACGTTGATTATTCCTTTTATGATTAGGGATATTACGTCAGACAGTTTTAGCTGTCTCACACAAGTATCTATTCATGATTACCCAATTTCATAGAGATACTTCTTCAAAGATGTCAGACACTTCCTTGTAGGACTTAGTTCAACCTTGTTTTCCTCTTTTACTGCTGAGAGTGACTTGTATATATTCACCACATCTTTCAATCAGATGCTCTGGAGACTCATTATCTGATGGCTATGTATTAGGGATGAATTACATCGGTATGGGATATTCATGATCTATGATCACAACACAGGTATAGTGCCACATTATCTAGCATGCATTTAAAATAGCATTGTTTTTTGCATTACAAAAGACTTGTTAATTTGTGTAAAATAAATAATTTGTTAAGAAATTGAATGCCAGTAAAACAGAAAAAGAAGAGCAATGTGTTAGATCTACTTTAGCCTTTCTAGTGAATTGTAACTGACTTTGTAGGAAGTCTTATCTAGAGACCCAGAAAGCACCCTTTGCTTAACCAGTTTTACATTTAAAACCAGGGTAATAAACACAAGCTATGATACACCTCTCTGTATTGGTCAGGACATAGGAGTCATTATATATATAGTTGTCATAATTGCGAGTTTGTCTGTAACGCTAAAGGCGTTCATCGAGAGGGCTGCAAGATGCAGGTTTGCAGAGGCCTGCAATGAGCGCCAAAAGGCGCTCATTGTGAGGCCTGTAAAGTAGAGGGAGACAGAGGCTCGCAATGAGTGCCAAAGGCACTCATCGCTAGGCCAGAATGGCTTCCGAGTTACGGGCTTGCAAATGTAACCTCAGCCATTTTTTTTTCAAACCTGTAACTCTGAAAAAGGGGAGGGGAAGGAATGAAAGCGACACAGGGCTGAGAGCAATTATCTGTATCGCTCGCATAGGCAGAGTGCATGCTGAGGCCTGCAATTAGTGGCAAGGCTGCTCATTGCGGGGCCCGCGGTGAGCGCCAAAGGCGATCATTGCGAGGCCCATAAAGTATAGCGAGGAAGAGGCTCGCGATGAGCGCCTTCGGCAGTTAGAGGAGGAAGAGCATATTTTTTGCCGTCATTTTTGATGGGCAAGTGGAAAGTATGTATCATAGTGGTAAGGACATAGGAGGGGTACTGTTGAAAACATAATCTTTTAAATGTGTAATAGATAATTTGCTCCTACAGTGTATGTAACCTAATTGGCACAAGTGGAGATGAACTTTTAGCACCTCCATTCTGTGTTCACTCTCATAATTTCTAGGCGAACATCAAAGATGAGGGCTGTGTATATGACGTGGCACGTATGCACTATTAGTCATACTCAGTACTCTCATGGGGGTGAGCACTCACACAAAGATGGCTCACACATCACTCCCCACGGAGGAGGGGAAGGGTATAGACGAATGCCCGGGGGCAGAGCGAGGACAGCCTGGAAAGCTTGTAAACACAAGGAAGGGCTGCTGAACAGGTTAGGACTTCACATCCCCCCATCAGGATCTGACTCACATCCTGCCCTAGGACAGACCTGCATACTAACATGGCTGCACAGGAGAGGGGATCAAACCCTCACACAGAGACAGATAGCTGCTCCTAATCCACTCTTGATGGGAAACCATTTCATGTACCCACAACCGTTTCTGTAAAGTGGATCTGCACTAAATTACCCTGATCCTGGGTCTAGTTATAATGATTTTACTTGTCTCATTTTCTTACAAAAATATTCTTCTCTTTTGTACGGCATTGCATCTCACTGTTTATCTGAACACATCTCGGTCATATAGAGGAGCAGTTCCGAAAGTACACAGTGTCAAAAAGGCTGGCCTGGCATGATATGGTGGACAGGGTGGTGCCATAAGAGTGGGGACAAAAATATAATAGGGAAGGGGTATGTGCAATCAGGAGGGTAAAAAACGTCTGATAACAGGTTTGGTCTCAGGGAGATAGACATCAGGTCTGATTTCAATGTGCACATGAGTCTAATCTGGGGGATAATCATATTATTTAGTTTTATATAGGGAGATTGATGGATTTGATCTTGGGGACAGGTTATTTTGAACTTGAGTTTGTGTGGGGGTTGGGGTGGTCAGGCTATATATGTGATCTTATTAAGTTTACATAATTGATGTAAAAGGAGAAGCTCAAAAAAAAGTAATTACTAATATGTGTATGAACACAGAGTATTTCTATCACATACCCACATTGTGAGCTATTTCGCCGAATGCCTCCTTTTAAGCCATAGGTATACCCACTGCACCCAGGGTTCTGGCTACCCAATCGTTACTTTCATATTTTTCACAGGAAGCTTACTTTTTGCTGTCCTTGCATTACAAACTAATTATCATTATAGCTGAGTGCAGTAAATACACATTGCACAGAGCAAATACACCGTATATGATCCCACACTGGGGCTGGTCTCTCAATTCCCTTATTGTATTAGCCTGTACAAACTCTTCAGGAGGCCCATAACTGTGCCACTCATTCTGTAAAGCAGCTTTGCCACCTAGCGTGACCTTTGTCTGTTACCTACATTTCTTCAAATGGGCCATCCAGTAAGGAGCTGGCACATATCTGTGTGAAAGAGTACCCAAGGACCTAGCACACAGACCCCCACCCCTTCTTCCCTCTCTCCATGTCCTAACCTGTCCTCAGGAACTTGTCCTTCCAGGCAGGGGGTGGGGAGGAAAGTATACGAGGAGGGAGGAACCAGGATCTGTTTGAACCTGCAAGCTTGAAAAACAAAGATTAGATCCTTTGCGTCTGTGTTTTATGCGTTTGTGGCTGTGTAGTGTGAATTTAATATGTTTGGACTCTATTCAATACATCTAAATTGCCCTGTTTGCAGGATTCATATCCAATAGCATAGTTATTTCCTATATTACCTCTGCCAACCTTTTATCCCTATATTAATGTTATATATACAACCACTTATTAATGGAGGTTTATTCTACATTTTGTATATCCATTCAATTTATGCATCTCTCCATAATAATGTAATGTACTACACAAATATACTTGTACAGTAGTGTCTGACATTTACATGCTTATTCTTTTGACTAATAAAATAGGTAATTTAGAAAAAGTTATGAATTAAAAAGAACCTTTCTTTTATTTCCTATTATATACAATGCAAGCCAGTTCCATTACTGTTAGTGATACCTCACCTGTTTTATCAGTCAGTAACGCTAATGGCTAGGATTCGGTGCTTTCACCGCTGCGAACTGGGTTTGATTCTAGTCAGGAAACCAAGAGGTCACACCACCCTGAAGCAGGGTTGGGCCTGGTCAGTACTTGGATGGGAGACGACCTAGGAATACCAGGAGCTGTATAGTGTGGCCCACTGGAGACGGCGCTGGCAACACACTCCAGTATCGCTTCCATGAAAACCAAGTGGACCAGCATGGTGTGTTGCGGTCAATGAGGTCGCAGAGAGTGAGCGACGCAACAAACATAGCTAATTGACTTAGTTTCTGCTTCCTTCTTCCACATGACAAGATGGTGGCACGACTTCTGGGCGCACGATACATGCCTGACTGAATGCCTGACAAATGCAAGCACCAACACCAGAGCGCCCGGATGATACAGCAGTTCTCTTCTCTATCTTCTTCCCATTTATTTCTTTTCTCCATTCCCCTGCTGTCATTTCCTTCACCACTCATCTCTCTCTCCCCATTATCCTCTCTCTCTCCTCCTCCTCTTTCTCTCTATTTACCTTCCCATCTCTCTCTATCCCCAGTCTCCCCATTCCCCTCTCCCTCTATTTCACCTTTTCGCCTGTAATCGGGGTGCCATTTATCTCATCCACATCACTATGCCTTGCCAGTCCTTCTGCACCATGACCCATATACAAAGCACAGACCTCTGCTGGGTGACTCTCCCCATGCCACCTCTCCCTATCCCCATTCCCGTTTTGGAGCGCGCTGGTGTTGGCGCTTACGTCTCGTGCACTCTCAAATCGGGGTGCCGACAAGACACACAGCTAGAGGAGGTCTTATATACAGCTATGGAGATAATTTAACAAAAGGTTGATTTTATGAATTGATTTTTTTTTTCTTTCTAAAAGATATGTTTATTTTCCATTGTAGGGCATTCTGTATATATGGGACTCTACTGTTAGTATAAACGATAATTGATCCTACTAAACAAATTGGTATTATAACATCCTCATGTTAGTAATGAACAAGACCCTGCAATGCTGATATGTAACACGTACATTGCAAGTGGTGATGACATGGCTTGACCCCGGCTGTTTTAATTTGAACTAATTAGTGTGTTGCTATCTAAAGATGAGGAGAAAACATTAATTACAAGATAATGTAATGTTGTGGAAGAATACATGTCTTATTAGGCAAGGAGACACAATTACTGGAGCATATACACTATACCACTAATGTGAGAGAATGTATTATCCAATTAATCCCCCTGAAAATAAATATACATTACTAATACACAGATTTATATGTGCAGCAAACCATCACTGATATCACTGCACTTAGCTGTGGTTATAATCACTGTATAAGGAGAAAGAATGTTACAAACCTGCCACAAATAGTGACAATTACTATGCTCTAAAGAATGCAATAATGTTTTAGAGAAATGATTAGCATGACATTTAAATGCATCACAGGCACGCACTCCCAAACAATTTATTATGAATTTACAAGATGTCTTAAAAACTTTTTTCTCATAAAAAACAAACCATTCTTAGCGTATAAAACATAGAATTAAGTGAGGACTATTTTCACTTCCTCGTGTCCTGATCTACTATGTGATACAGAGGGGCAAGAGACAATGGGAATCAATTTTACTTCCACAAACTTGTGCTTTATTGCCATCTTTTTTAACATAACCCTAAGCAAAAATAGGCAAGAGGCTTGCTGTAAGTCCTAGATCACATTGTTGGCAAACAATTTTCAGAGCACTAGACAAGCAAAACCACAAGAAACGCACTGCTTTACTTCCATTCCCTCATTTCTTTATTGTTAGTTTTACTGCTTATGATCAAGATTCCTGCAGACTAACTGTGGGATTCTTGAGTTCCAGCAAATCGTTGCACAAATTTTAGTTCCTCTGTTGACTTTTAAACAAACAAACATACAACTGAGTTCTGATGCAGCTATCACGTAACTGGAGTATAACTCTCCTGTAAAACATGAAAAAAATACGTTTTCATCCTTGGCACAGATTGTAAGTTCTTCGGAGAAGGGCCCTCAACTGTGTTGCACCATATAGGCCCCTATTCTATTGCCCGATTCGTAAATGTATACACACTTACAATCACTCTTAATATTGCCACATATTCTATTAGCTACCCGCAATCTGATTACGAGTTCCCCGCCCACAATCAGTCCAGGCCTGCCAAAGACGCAAAACCGGCCATAGAACTCTATTGGTTTTAGCACAGCTTGAATATTATGAGTGCTAACTAATTAAGGTTACACAAAATCTATATTCTATCGGACCTGTAGAGCTAGATTGCAAATAAAGTCTGACCCGCAACTGAAAAAAGTATCACTTTTCTGTCAAAAATATTTAGAGTTCTAAATAGGAGTCGCAAGGGTTATTTCAAACACTTATTAAAGCTATTAAAGACACAATAATGCACTTTAAAAGAACGGGAAGGCATGGAAGCACATTAGAATGAATTGCACAACAGTCTCAAACACGAATAGGCAAAAAATATTATTTTTAAATGTGATTCCCGAGTAATATTTATAATACGACACAAGGGATTAATAAATATCATGAAACCCACATAGACTAAAACAGATGGTCTAATACATTTTATAGAGTGCTTGATTAGCACTAATTAATTTGTAGTCTCCGATTGCAGATTACATGTAACTTTCATGTTTTACTGACAACATGATGATGGACTCATTTACTATTGGCTGTGTCTAAGAAGTAAATTACGGGCTTGCTTACATATTGTCAGATCAAATGATCACGACCCCTGAATCTGACTTAAAAAGGCAGGGTTTACGAATTTAGATTTAAGGAGTTAAATTGCGAGCTGGAGTCAATAGAATACATCTTAACATTTAGAAAAAAAACGCCCGCCGCCAAAATTACAGGTTAAAGGCATTTACAAGCTTCTAATATAAAAGGGCCCATTGTCCTGTTGTACTGTATTTGTATATCTACTTACCTTAGTATTTCTTTATACCTTTGCAATTTGCTACTCACTATTCTTTACTAGCGACTTACCTGCAATAAAATTGTAAGCCTGGCAATGCTGTTTGGCACACATTGCGAGCCCCCCCCCCCCCCTCTAATTTACGGTCCCGAAGGCGCTCACCACGGGCCCTGCAGCCTGTGGCACTCATTGCGAGCCTCTCCCCCCTCTACTTTACGATCCTACCCCTGTGTCTCTTCCCCCTCCCTCCCCTGTGTCTCTTCCACCCCCTCTTCCTCCCCTGTTCTGTTCCACCCCCTCGCCCTCTCCTGTGTCTCTTTCCCCCTCTCTCTCCCCTGTGTCTCCTTCCCCCATCTCCCTCCCATGCCTCATTTCACCCCATCTCCCTCTCCCGTGTCTCCTTTCACCACATCTTCCTCTCCCGTGTCTCCTTTCACCCCATCTCCCTCTCCCGTGTCTCCATTCCCCCTCCCCTATGTCTCTTTCCCCTTCCCTCTCCTGTGTCTCTTCCCCCCCCTCCCGTGTCTCTCACCCCCACTCTTTCCCCCTCTCCCTGCCCTGTGTCTCTTCCCCCCCATGTTTATCCCCCTCCTTTCTCCCCCCTCCCTCCCTGTCTTCTTTGTGCCTCCCTTGTGCCGCTCTCTCCCGTGTGTCTCCTTTGTGCC
Source organism: Discoglossus pictus (assembly GCA_027410445.1). Lineage (NCBI taxonomy): Eukaryota > Metazoa > Chordata > Amphibia > Anura > Alytidae > Discoglossus > Discoglossus pictus. The sequence continues at coordinate 127,250,538 of CM050169.1, read as the reverse complement.
CCCTCTCCCTCCTGTGTGTCTCCTTTGTGCCTCTCTCTCCCTCCCGAGTGTCTCCTTTGTGCCTCTCTCTCCCTCCCGATTGTCTCCTTTGTGCCTCTCTTTCCCTCCTGTGTGTCTCCTTTGTGCCTCTCTTTCCCTCCTGTGTGTCTCCTTTGTGCCGCTCTCTCCCATGTGTCTCCTTTGTGCCTCTCTCTCCCTCCTGTGTGTCTCCTTTGTGCCTCTCTCTCCCTCCCGAGTGTCTCCTTTGTGCCTCTCTTTCCCTCCCGTGTGTCTCCTTTGTGCCTCTCTTTCCCTCCCGTGTGTCTCCTTTGTGTCTCTCTCTCCCTCCAGAGTGTCTCCTTTGTGCCTATCTCTCCCTCCCATGTGTCTCCTTTGTGCCTCACTCCCTCCTGTGTGTCTCCTTTGTGCCTCACTCCCTCCTGTGTGTCTCCTTTGTGCCTCACTCCCTCCTGTGTGTCTCCTTTCTCCCTCCCGCTCCTGACGCGCATGCAACTTGCTACTTGCAGTAATTGCGAGTTTGTCGCAATTTTTAACATAGCGTTACCAACAAACTTGAAATGACCCTGTGTGCTTTATCATATAATCCTTAGGAGATGATGCAAGTTTTATTAAAATACATTTAAAAGCTGTAAACTGTGACTGGCATTTTGGGGTTGAATTGTCTATTTGGTCAGGGTCAGACTGATATATAATGCAAAATATATCTCCTTTGTGTATGACAAAAAACAAGCTAAAAAAATTGCATATTTTTTGGCAAAAGTTAAATTTGTACTTGCAAAGCAGATTGTTTAACTAAAATGAGGAACTAGAATAAGTAGCATCTGTTTGCTATGTCAGCAAGTTTTGCTATAACATGATGGTTTTCCAAGGTGTTTTGGGGTACCATAGGTGGATGCAATCATACAGCAGGAATGTTACACATGTTAATAGAGTTAATTACATGGAGAGTTTAAGCTCCTGTGTAGACCTTGTGTAGCTTTGTGTTCCCTAGCCCCATTCACTTCAATACAGTACTTGGAATGATGGTGATATAGTTCAAGTCTCAAGCTCTGGAACTGGAAGATGTAGCAAAGGCTCCTCCCAACAACCCATAAGGTACAATTAGTCAGAGAGCTGTATCTGAGCCAGCTGGGGCAGCTCTACCACTTCAAAGGGGATTCCCACAATCCTCCTGTGTTAACTAGCTTAAATTAAATAAGGACATGGGTCATGGCAAGTGATGGACACACTCCCCCAGTATAACCCTGACATCTGAGGAATTTAGGAAGTTAAGGTCAAAGGTTGTATGTGAAGGTCAAAAGGAGAATTTAATAAAAATGTCTTTATATACACAGATCCATGTCACATGGTGTAAAGTGGTCGTTACCGGAATCATAGCACCATTTGGACTTACTTAACCCCCTGCATGACAGTGCTTTAAGTCCTGCTGCTCTAAATTCTTTCCACAACTTTCTTTCGATTCTAAATGGATCCCATCAGTGTGCGGCTGGTACCTAAGTCCTGCTATTGATTTGTGGGAAGACTATTAACCACATACATATACACACACGTACATACATACATATCTCTATCTTGTTACCTACTCAAAATCCCAGGAAATACAGTGGTCGCACTGCAAAGTTAATGAGGAAAATATCTGTCCCTGGGATGCTATTTGTGGTAGCCACGGGACCAGTATTTATCAAGACCTGATATAGATAGATAGATAGATAGAGAGATGCTTTGAGTAGTATTAACTCGACATAATTGTACGGATATGAATATATATATATATATATATATATATATATATAAATATATTTGGATATACATCAACTCACATTTCAAATAAATTAAGTAGATGCAGCATCATGTTTGTTGCCTAAAATATTTAAAATGAAATGTGAACATTGGCATTGAATATATATTATTGAAATCAATATTTCAAGATAATTTTTTTCAGTAAAAAAGCATGCTGCATCTTTGCACACATGTGTCTTCTGTAACAAATGCATAATTATGCTCCTAAATTGTAGATCTGGTTTCTAGAGCCTGCCGTACCAGATAGTACCCAATACAAATGGACTCAGAATATATTCTATTCTGATTCTGTTTCTGTGGATTTTTGAAGGTTATGGATCCAGGAACAACTGCAGTGACATCCTAATTAGTGTATTGAACCAATCTGCTGGGCGGTGAATTATTTTTCACTTCTTTAGTTTATCACCCATTCTTTTCCTCGACTTTCACACTGTTGCCACAACTCATGTATGCTGATTGTACCTGGTATGCAATGTCCACAGGGGATTAAATTATGTAGTTAGGAAAAATATCTTGAAGTATCATATTTATAGAATGCCGTTTTGATGAACTAGGACTGCAAATGGGCACATTGTTCAGTTTATTAACCACTACATACAACTATGTGTGGGGCAACCGTTGCATTGTTTGTTTGTATTGTTTCTAAAAAGGGAAATGACTATAGTTACAGCTGAAAATGTGATTAAAAAATAACTGTAGTCCTGTATTTAAATGTATATATAAGTTTCCTGAGTTTCAAATGTTTGGTAAGAAAAAGGCAGTGTTTATCAAAAAAATAAGTTATATTGATAAGCTCAGTGTACTTACAAAGTTATATGCAGGAAAGTAAAATCCAGCTTTGCACACCCACAGGGAGCTTACATAACCAAGTACACTGAGGAGAGGCAGCCAGGTACAGAGTTTGACCTTTCAAATGAAGTACTTGCTGCAGGATGGAATTACATGGTTGGGCGGGGTCTAAACTCACAGCTGAATCAAAGGATAGAGCGAGAGAGATAGAGTGAGAGAGATAGAGACTACATATCCCAGGCTGCTTTGCAGCACAGGAACCCCAGAATATGATCCTCCTGATTGGCCTAAGCAAATTATGAATTGTATGCTAATCTTAGCAAGGATTTTCAGGGGTGTCAACTAACAAAAGCCTTAGCTTGCAAAACATCTGGGTGAGTTTGTAAGTGTTTATTTTGGTATTTTTTTCATGCACATTTTTTTTGCATCCACTACTGATTCTCCTCTATCAGATGCATTCATAATCCAGAAAACTTAGATACAGCTTTAAGGAAATACACTTCGATATTTTCAAAAGGATTTTAGAATATAAAAAAATACAGCCTCTGTTATATTTCATTATGCAGCATTGGCCTCTACAGTTTTGTACACAAGATCAACTACAGGAAGTAACAATTAATTCTGCAGTAAATAATAAGTTATTAAACAATAGTAAAAGCAGAGTTTATTAATTTTTGGTTTGAGAAGTATGCATTTCTCAGTATCCAAGATCCTTTCTATGTTACTATGGTTAATATATTAAATATAATATATTAAAGGCTATTTTACTTTCAAGAAATATTTGCCCATTCTTGTTCTACAAAAGGGCAACCTGTAAATGTGGGACATAAAAGACCACTAAAGTGTCAGATTTTTTGTATTCTGTATTGAAGAACTTGATGTCGAAATGTGGAAAATGTTGTTGTTTTTTTTACAACATTTAAAATAATTAAAGCCTTACATTTTTATTTGATTGGGAGGAAATGGTAGGAACAGATCTTTACACAATACAATGATATTTGTAGTGATATTATAAAAATTACACATAATCCAGGGACTATAAATATATATATGTATATATAAGAGTGGCAAGATGATGAAAAAGTCTTATACAATGGCATGGGAAGTTGCCTTATTCGTGTCATGTCATTACATGTGCTAGATATACCCGCATGTCTCTAGCATGTGACACTGAGGTATGTGGTGCTTCGGCCTGTAAGGATAGATGTGTCTTCCAGGATGCCGTCTAGGTAAGGAGATCCCAGATTGATGGAGTATAACAATAGATGTCTAATGTTTGCCCTCAGCATTTCTTGAGGGACATTTTATCTTCACAGCTAGTGAGAAAGTCCAAAGAAAGTGTGTTTAGTGCTGTGGATATTCAAGCCTTCCCTTGAAGCGTGGAGCTGTATGAATGGGAGAGGGAGGAATTCTGGGAACTTTTCTCTGTGAAGCGTTTCATAGACAAGAACAGCACGCTCTACCTGATCTGCCCCAGACCTGGCTGTTTATAGTTTCTCCCAAGATAAATATACATCCCAATTATTCTAAAACATCATAGAAATGCATGGGAAATATGAGCTTTCAGTCTGGCCATTGTGTTTTCTGAAATAATCTGCAGGTTCCCCTAATGCATATATACATATCTGCCTACTCTATATATCTCCCCTTCTGGGTTGGTGCCTTGTCATGGTGAAGGAGCGTGTGTACCTCAATGAAGCTGTGAGTTATACATGTAAAGTCAAGATGAGCAAGTCATAGCAGAGAGGACAGACAAATCATGGCCCACTGGAGAAGGAACCGATAACCCACTCTTTGCCATGAAAACCATATGGATAACCACAACCAGACACAAGATGTGCCTGGCGTGCTGCAGTCCATAGGGTCACAGAGAGTCAGACATGACTGCAAGACTGAACAACACAGCTTTTCATCTTTGACAAGTATATTCTACTTTGCTTTAATGGAAGTAGACATTTTGCCTATTCCTAACAAGACTAGAAATCCGGGAGGAATGGGTGGACCCATGGATTTGGATAAGATCTCTATCCAGTTTAGAGCAATCTCCAGTAGATTTATCCACATCTTCAAGCTGTATGTAAACTAGCAGTCCAAAATGGAATTCTCCATATAACAAGCAAAATCAGCTAAAAAAAATGTTTTTTTTATGCTAATGTTGTTTGTTTGTTATATGCTTCACAGACATGTATATTTTTCCCCAAACCTCAGCAGTCCTTTAAGGTCATGGAGTCTTTCCTTATAAGTTGTATATGGCCATAAACAGTTTCTTATTTATACAATTTCCTGCATTAACATGTCCCCATTACAGATGGGGGGGTTTCACGCATGCACCCCTCTCAGTGTAGGGCAAATTAAACCTCACATAGTCCAATGAACGGCTCACAGTCTTCACCAGCTTTTTAGAAAATCAAACAGTTGTCTGCTGATGGTGAAGTCACCCAATGAGAACTGGCACTCGGTGCGCTTTATTTTGTTTTAATTACCCGTTGTGCATATTTGCATTTATGTATGCTTGGGACTCTGCACATTGCCTGTTTAATTAACACGAATGAGCTTCTGAACTCAAATACGACTTTTTTTGGCAGTGCTCCCTCTGTGTGATTAAGATATATAAATGGAGGTTTTATATGCTCAACTTACTGACAGAGTTAATTTCTCACCAAAATATCAATCTCTCCAAACTGTTAATGTCTACAGTATATTTAACAAGATAATTTAGTCTTGTGCCATATATCTATAAATTATTATACATTTACTTATACAGAGATACTGTAGATTATTAGTTTATATTGATTGTGTGCTGCCTCTGTAGTGGAGGCTTTTGCCAGTCTGCGACTCAGATCCTTATAGGTGTCTGTAACTGGATTGTAAGACACATGGCACCCTTATCCGGTATCTTATACAGGACTTTCATTCCTGAAGCGTATGTATACATATATTATCATTATGGAACCACATGGATGGATGGAGATAGATAATAGATAGATAGATAGTGATAATTTTATTTATATCTGTAATTCCACTCTCTTTTTTTTTTTTTAGCTCTGTGAAATGTATTCACCATTTCTTCTTACATTACAGTTTCATGGGGGTAAGAACTGTGAGGGATGAGAGGGACAAATCCCTCCCAGATTTTTAGATGTGTTTATTTGGACGTATCCTGTTATATGTACGCACGCATTTGTGGAAGATGCGCTGGGAAGCGCGCCTCGGACGTCCCCATGTAGCTATGTCTCTACGCCCGGTAAGTGGTTAGGGGTTTTCGGGTTAGGGTTAGAGGGTTATGGTGATATCCGCTAAGTGGTTATGGGGTTAGGTTTATGGGTTTTAAGCTTAGGAAGTGAGGTTTAGGGGGTTAGGGTAAGAGGATTAGGGGGTTAGGGTTAGAGGGTTAAGGTGTACTAGCTACTTTGGACATCTAGATCGGGAGGCGGGACTCGAGCACGCTTCCACAAATGCATGCGTACATATAACAGGATAGATCCGTTTATTTTATGAGCCATTTTGAGGTCACTGTATACAATGTGCCGTATGCCCCTCTGAATAATTTTTAGTTCCTACACTTCTGTACAGTTGGATATATTTATGTCAGCTCAAGTAATTCTGACTGGTCTGTGAAGCTTGCAATCTATTTACTGTTGACATGTGTTGCGTCACTTTTGCAACAGCTTCCATCCTAATGAGTCAGGCAATGTGTTTGCAGTTTGTTTCTCTGCTTTGAATGACACAGATGCCACAAAACTAATTGATATTCCATCCACAGATAGAGGGACTGAGAGTTTTACCAACCAAGTGAAAGGCAGAGGGAAAAACACATCTCCCAGAGGAGGAGAGGTGAAGTGTCAGGGCCACGTCTGCAGTGGCACGCATTCTCCAAGCTAAACCATGGGCACCTCTCATTAAATCATAGTGAATAATGATAATAATCATAATGAATTATAACACACTGAAAGCAGACACTTGGGTGAAAGCAACACACAGCTCCCTACCAGAGGGAATTCAGAAGGAGATTCGGTATTGCAGGTTTTAGGGATAACTTGGATAGAAGCAAGGATAGATAATATTACTTTAAGGTATCTTCATTATAGCAAAAGTAGCTGCAGATCTGTTTTGTTATTTTATGGAGTAATCTCCCTGCGGAAATGGTAAAACTAATAATTCAAAAATCTTTATTATTGAAAACAAATACATTACATTCTATAGAAAGGTAAGAAGCTGGGAAAGGAGCAAAATTGGCTTGCAAAGTTGTTTTGTTGCAATCAAATTGTAGGTTATTATATCTGGAGTGATCCCTTGTATTAGAGGATCAGTAGGCTGGCTACCCCAGAGAGAGGTAATGAGAGAGAAAGTTCTATAGGAGCAGATAGGGAGGGGGGTTACCAAGTAAGGAGCAGAAATGAAATAAGGTGACAGAGTAAGCGGGTGTTAAAGGTATATGAAAGTGAAGTGGGTTATGAATGTATCCTGTAGAATGCATCATAACCCACTTAGCAAAAAATGTTTGCATGAAAAAATGCAAATATTTTTTGCAGAAAAGAAAAAAATGTGCTGGGGGTGATGTTGACGCCCCCAGCAACTGAAATTTGCATATTGGATATCTCATTTGTAATGAGATATCCAATATGCAGCACATGCGCATGCTGATTGGCTAAAGGAAGGAAATTGTCTGAAATCCTGTGACTTCCCACAGTAGGGCAGACTGCAGGTGCTAACTGAGCATGTCTGCGCATTCCCCAGGCCAAAAAGAAACATTGTATAAGATATGCTAATTATCCCTGGGAATTTCAGGGGGTGTCAACATTGAGAGAAAACTTCAACAAACTTCAGGCTAACAGTTTTACTGTTTACTTACAAATTTTTTCATGCAAACTATTTTTTCAGACACTATAAATTCTCCTCTATCAGATGCATTAATAACCCAGCTCACTTTCATGTACCTTCAACACAAAAAGTGAGACACACATGACATATTCCTGCATGGTTTACAAGAGACATTTGAATCTGATACTGTATGTTACACACACACACTGACACATACTATTGATACACAGTAAGTCACTCACAGAGCTCCACTAACACACACAGACTCACACTGATACATATACATAGGTTTATATATAGACCAACAGTCACACAATCCCAAGGTAACACACATGCTTTCAGTGATACACAGACAAACACACACAAAACCCAAAGTGACAATACAAACATTGCTACACTGACAAACAGACCCATTTTAATAGACATGCTCTTACAGACACACACATCGGCATACACAAAGACCCACAACCTGTCACAGACACACAAGTCTTACATACACAGACTTACACGGATAATAAGTTGTATGCTAACACACCTGATCTTACAGACACACATACTGACATGAACAGACATCCCAAGGCTCACAATGACACGCTCCTTCACAGACAGACATGAACACCCAGATTAAGGCACAAGACAATCACACTATAAACATATAGACAAGCTGTACTGTCTTATGCAGTAAAGTAATCAGAAAATGAAACCTGAGATATGATTTAACACAACTATACATGTGATTTAATCTTTTCTGCGGCTTTCTGGAGATTAATATTTCTTAGCAATTTCTACAAATGTATTTTTACCTTTGTCATTTTGAAACTTTTATTGATTTTTTAATGTTTATTTGTGTTTCTTTCAAACCTTGTTTTTAGTTTTTGTAACTGAAATGTTTTAACTGCATTTTTTTTCAAAGTGATCTGTTTGCAGACATTTCAGTGGAATTGTTTCCATCAAACACACAATTGGAATTTATCAGCCAAAATGTCTTATGTCCGTAACAAGGTAAGAGAAAGAAACAGACACAAGGAACACGAGAGACCTTGAACAGGAGTGACAGCATGAGATGGCTATGGAAGTTGGCTGGCAGAGAGGAGTATGAGTTTTTGCTTCCTGTCCTCTGCTGTTTCATGAGGTCACATCGTTCTGTAAAAACTTGGCAGGAATGGAGATCTGTGTCATGATGTATAAAGTAGCCAAATGAGGGGGAAGTCAGGTGAGTCAGAGGTGAGGTAATGCAGAGCTCGGCCACAAAATATGTACCTGCATGCACCCAACTCTCTGTAACGTATGGCTATACTGGCTTCAATGCGCCCTATCCTGACTGATCTCAGAAGTCATGCCTGGTCAGTACCTGGGTGGGCTAGCAACAGAACAGATAGCATAGTAGGTAAGGCTGGAGTTTATGTTTGTAAAGTCCTAGGTTCAGTTCCACATATTTACCTCCCTGTGTGCCATGATACCCTCCCATCCCCCTGTGTACCCTGACACATCGAGAACTCTCTGTGTGCTTTGACACACTTGCATTTTTCTGCATTTCCTAACACACCTCTCTGCATGCCTAGACACATTAATGACTTCCTATGTTCACTTACACACCAGTACCTACTCAAACTTTCTGACACACATCTATGCTTCCTGGAACACTTACTCCTCTTTGTGTGGCCTGACTCACAGCTTATTGCATGCCCTGAGCATATCCAGTCGTATGAAGTGCACAGAACTACAAGGCCTATACATGGTAATTATATGTAGTGTTGTTAACCGTACATAATACCGTGCTTGGTTAGTCCTCTTTGTGTTATCAGTTTGGTTTGGATCACATGAAGATGATGTGTGTCATGCGCTCTGTTTATACAGCGCTGTGTACAATTCATGGCTCATTCTCTGCTGATGGAGGCTCAGTACGCAGGTGGCTCATATTAGGCCATCCATTGTGGCACAGGCCTCAAACCCTTACAGAGAGCGATACCAGCTCTGGGCGCTGCTCTCCAACAGGACAGAGTGGCTGATAAAAGCTGGTGGAAAGATCTGTAGGGTATCCATTTTATTTGCATTAAATATGTCCCACATACAAAGGTGTAAATTGACTTAGATCCTCTGTGGTGTGAATTCACAGAAATTCTCTAGTATAACTGCAGCTTTGTCATTTGAGGGAGTTAGCTCCAGCTGCAGATTCTTCCTCTCTCACAGATGGATCCCATTAGGTTACGCTCCAATATACACGCTGTCACGTGCAATAATTGCAAACAGATTCCTTTTGCTTAAAATAATCTTTTTCCACTCACTTACCTGTGGCTTTTGGAACGTTGTAGTAGCGCTTAACAGTTATCAAATGTAGTGCATCTAATTAGCACCACAGCTTTGAACATGGCATGCCTTTTTCACTGTAAGACCATAAACACATCTTCACTGAAGATTTACATCTATATTGAAAGGCTTGGTATGACTATCAATATCATCTATTGGATAAACCAATTAAAATCAGCAATAATGTCAGTCTTTGTGAGTTATGTATACAGTTTTTATAGGTGGCTATGTATTTATGTCCTCATATAATAGTATAGGAGTCAGAGCCACAAGGAAAGTGATAAACATAATATGCTTGTCACGCTCTACAGTGCCAACATTAAATTATGATCAATCCTTCCAGCCCCATCTCGTCTTGTCCGGTACACACTGTGCTGGCCTCCGCTAATGACAGGACCTTCCTGTATACACTATGCTGGCCACCGCCATGTCCAGATTGCCCTGTACACACTGAGCTGGTACCCAGCATGTACACACTTATTTTCATCCCTGATCAGCCCTTGCTATACACAAGGTGGACTATCTCTGGCAGGACACTCCTTTACACACTGTGAATGACCAGCCTCTCTTTAACACTTTATAAACCCCTTAGATCTGACCACCTCATCCACTTTGCTCAGACCACCAGCACTGACTTTACTTTTCCTGACTCTGCCTCTCTCTCTCTTTTACACAGCTCCTAACTCTGACCAGGCCCATCCTATAGACAATATACAGACTCTTGGTATGAGGGCACAAAGTCCTGATAATTCACTCCTGTTCCAAATGCACAAGTGTCCCCATCCCTGACTGACTCCTCCTGTAGACTTTATGCCTTGGCTAGTCCACTCTGTGCACATTGTCCAGGTCCACACTCTGAATGGCCTTTCCTGTACACAATGGCTGGCCTCCTCAACTACACACTACCTGGGCTTGAACCCTGTCCGGCAACTTCTGTACAAGCTGCTCAGGTCCCAGTCATGTCCATTCCATCTGTATCTACTGCACAGCCTCTTAGCAATGACTGGTTCCTCCTGAACACACTGCACTGACCCCCAACCGTAACTGGCCTCTCTTGTACACAGTGGCTCACTCCCATCTGTGCTTGGCCTCTAACACATGTTGTACCCATTAAAGTCTATTCTGCATGCAGTATGTATGTTTCTTTTCCTATTAAAGTATGTTTCACCATGTGTGTTTACTCTGTCTAGATGGTATTAAGAATCTCTGCATGTTATCACTCAGTGAAATAAAGTGTTAAATTGTTTAATAGTGCTTTGATTTTGCCTGTGAAGAGAGAAATTAGCAGAGGGACGGCAATTGGTTCCCACCCACAGAGGTGCCTGTTTAATTGCCTCTGCAACTCACTGAGCTGGAATTAAACAGGAGCAGCCTTTCTGCATGACTGGAACATCCATTGTACTTATAGTATGATGAGAGCCCAGCGACGCAGCTTTTGCTCTCATAGATATGCACCCAGCCCACAAATTTAGCCCTGGTTGGCTTGCACCCTTACCAGTTAGTTGGTCTATCAATCCCCAAATCAGAGACATTTGTCAGGCTCTGGATTAGACTTATTTATTAGACTCACTTGTCTGTTCCTCCCTCCTTGCAGATTCCTTGATTCTTCTTTTACCCAAATCATACAGACAATCTTGTTTGTCCTTCAATCTCAGATAAGATCTGTACTTCATCTGAGCCCTTAACCGCAGATGAGACCTTTTTGTGAATCCCTCGCCCTCAGATGAGCTTCATGTGGATGCCTCAGATGAGACCTTTTTGTGAATTCCTCGCCCTCAGATGAGACCTTTTTGTGAATCCCTCGCCCTAAGATGAGACCTTTTTGTGAATCCCTCGCCCTAAGATGAGACCTACTTGTGGATCCCTCACCCTCAGATGAGCTTCTTGTGGATCCCTCAGATGAGACTTACTTGTGGATCCCTCGCCCTCAGATGAGCTTCTTGTGGATCCCTCAGATGAGACCTACTTGTGGATCCCTCGCCTTCAGATGAGACCTACTTGTGAATCCCTCACCCTCAGATGAGCTTCATGTGGATCGCTCAGATGAGACCTACTTGTGGATCCCTCTCCCTCAGATGAGCTTCATGTGGATCACTCAGATGAGACCTTTTTGTGAATTCCTCGCCCTCAGATGAGACCTTTTTGTGAATCCCTAGCCCTCAGATGAGACCTACTTGTGGATCCCTCGCCCTCAGATGAGACCTACTTGTGGATCCCTCGCCCTCAGATGAGGCCTTCTTGTGGATCCCTCAGATGAGACCTTTTTGTGAATCCCTCCCCCTCAGATGAGACCTTTTTGTGAATTCCTCGCCCTCAGATGAGCTTCATGTGGATCGCTCAGATGAGACCTACTTGTGAATCCCTCACCCTCAGATGAGCTTCATGTGGATCGCTCAGATGAGACCTTTTTGTGAATTCCTCGCCCTCAGATGAGCTTCATGTGGATCGCTCAGATGAGACCTACTTGTGGATCCCTATCCCTCAGATGAGCTTCATGTGGATCACTCAGATGAGACCTTTTTGTGAATTCCTCGCCCTCAGATGAGACCTTTTTGTGAATCCCTCGCCCTCAGATGAGACCTACTTGTGGATCCCTCACCCTCAGATGAGCTTCTTGTGGATCCCTCAGATGAGACCTACTTGTGGATCCCTCGCCCTCAGATGAGCTTCTTGTGGATCCCTCAGATGAGACCTTTTTGTGAATTCCTCGCCTTCAGATGAGACCTTTTTGTGAATCCATCGCCCTCAGATGAGACCTACTTGTGGATCCCTCGCCCTCAGATGAGACCTACTTGTGGATCCCTCGCCCTCAGATGAGGCCTTCTTGTGGATCCCTCAGATGAGACCTTTTTGTGAATCCCTCGCCCTCAGATGAGCTTCTTGTGGATCCCTCAGATGAGACCTACTTGTGGATCCCTCGCCCTCAGATGAGACCTACTTGTGAATCCCTCACCCTCAGATGAGACCTTTTTGTGAATTCCTCGCCCTCAGATGAGACCTTTTTGTGAATCCCTCGCCCTCAGATGAGACCTACTTGTGGATCCCTCGCCCTCAGATGAGACCTACTTGTGGATCCCTCACCCTCAGACAAGGCCTTCTTGTGGATCCCTCACCCTCAGATGAAACCTTCTTGTGGGCCACACAAATTGGGCACATTCATGTCCGGAAGTGTTTGGTTATATGGTTATTACATATCTTGATTACTATTCATGGTATTGGAGGCAGCAGTGAATAGAAAGGGTTTAATGTCTGTTGGTATAATTATCCTGCTCTCAGTGTTTACCCATCACTGTCCATGTCACCAGAGTGAGGATATTCTGCACGAGCAGGACCCAAGATGTCAGCAGATGACGGGACCTGTAAATGTCTGACAGTCATTAGGGCTCGTCTTGCTTGCTATAAAGTGATGGTTGAGCTAACATGTCCTCTTCCCGTCTGCTGTGTATAAAGTTTATAACCCTACTGTCACTATCAATGTTTGCACAGTTGTCTCTGTTTATTTGGTCATAAAAATGACATCAATTATATCCTTGGAGATACAGATCAAATAGGCATTTTAAATGGGTTGGTCCTGATTGGGGGCTAATCATGGGAGCACCATTGTGTACTAATTGCAGTGATATAATCTCTCAGATACAAAACATTGTAATTGGATATTGATATATACCTCACTTGCTTAATTATAAGGTAAGCCCCTAGATTAAGACTAGCAACATAAGACAATATTAACATCATTGTTTAAAATGGGCTGGATATAAGACAAGTTATCTTTATTAGGTCTTCACAATTCTTTCCTGGGAATATGCTGTTCTAATGAGACAAATATTGTTTGACTGAAGAAACTAAATGGTTTAATTCTGTATTATTTGCCTTTGCAATGTTAGAAACTAAAAATAAAGTATCACAAAAGAGGTGTGTTTGCTGGTCTTTTAGTCTGAACGGCATAGTTGGGAATTAAGTGAATTAGATGTGTTTGCTTAGCCAAGTGTCCAAGTACAAATGATGGCAATTAAGCAAGGCAGTTTGAATTTACAATGTCTCACCAACTGTTATTTTACTATGTATCATTTAACTGTTGTGGACAAGAGGGTGGCTTTTTCTGTCACGCTACTGTATATTTCAAAAATCCCCATCACCAATTGTTTTTGGTGCCTTAGTCAACAGAAATGAGACCTTGGGCAGTACGTTTGCTCAAGTTGGCAGCCTAGCTACATGGACTAGTGTGAGCACATACATGTTTGTTTTTAAGTGTGAAGTAGCCATGAATGTCCAGTAATCTTGATGAATAATCAGAGTATGGTAATATATAGTGATACTTTTTTTACTGGATAAACATTTTTGTTAAAGTGACCAGATTTTGAGAGATACCCCTCTATCTATCAGAAGCAATACTAAAGAGGCGCAACTCTCGAAAGCCTAAAAGGTTTGTCCAATAAAAAAGGTATCACTATATACTAAAATACTCAGATAACTCATCTATACTTTGATTTACACATAAACATGACTGAGAAATGGCATGGCTATGGGAAACAAAGAGTAACTGGGCTGTTAAAGGTGGTGGTAGATGCAGAAGTCTGAATGGGCCTAGGCCAAAATAAAAACCTAATTACACCGCTCATAATGGGTAAATGTTCTATTTTCCAATAATGAAACTATAACAAATGTGAAAGCAGATGTTAAATAACTAATTGATAAGAAATATATCTTTGGAACAGTTACGAATATTCAGTTTTAAACAATATGTAATAAAAATCAAATGTTTAGGTATTTTCTCCATACCTGAAAGAGAAGGGAGTTCTCTAAAAGAATTTAATGGCGTGTGCACAACACATACTAGAGTTCAAGAAAGGAAGATGTGAAAAGGTGACCAGGCATTGAGACCAAGGTGAGAGATAAAGTAGAGCATTGTGAGAAGTTCATTAAAATCCAAATGGCCATTTTTCATAATGAAAAACATTCTTCTGTATACATATGAAGTGCATTTCTGTTTATGTTGAAACCTTGATTAAATCTCCATGTTTGCAGCTCTCTGAGATTGTATAATTAAATTGTTCTTGAGAATGACACATGGTCACTGCATCCTGCTGCCTGGCACGGGGCCACTGAGAGAGTGTCCTCATATCAGGGGCTGGCACAGACTGCCTGACAGCATGTCTGCTCTGAGATATCTGTCTGGAGATCTGTACACCAAGTCTATCAGCATGTAGATTCACTGTATACATCGCTATTGACTGCTTAGAGAAACATATACCCTGTCGCTGCATCAGTCTGAAGATAAATACACACAATTATCTGTAGATATATCATATGTCCTAACATATATACACACCATCACTAGGGGTAAGTTGGACGCACCACATCAGTCTGTCCGAAGAAACACATACACAGACACATAACTATTTGGTGATATATGTCCCATAAATATTCCAACATATATGCCCCTATTTACTGGTCTGTCTGACGTTATATGCATTGCTGTCCCTGAAGATGTTTACCAGATATTCACATGTGTCTAAAGATATATAGGCAGATGTCTAGAGACATATATACTGCTCTGCTGGAGATACATATACTGCACCTGTCTGGAGATATACACTCCCCATTTGCTTGTCTGTCTAAAGATACATACAGCACTTCTTTCTTTATAAAGACTGTTTGTCTGAAGATATATACACCATGTCACTCTGTCAGAAGTTATATACAGTCTCTCACCCTCTGTCTGTCTGACTCAATATACACCCATGTCTGTCTCAGGATATGTTGTGGGGATAAGTGTACCCTGGTGAGTGATCCTCAGACAGTATAATCCCTAGCGTTGGTTCCCTGCATCACCCAGACTCCATCTGTCTAATCCTGACATCTGTGTCAGCTTTGTGTGTCTGTCTGTCTGTGCTCAGGTACACTGCGCTGTGCAGAGGATCTTTTTCTGTGTGTTACAGTCTCTAATTGTTTTGCTTTAACGTGTTTGTATATGCATCTGGCTCAGAGCTATGACCATGGTCTCTGATGATACAGACCAGTTAAATCATTTACATGACGCCATATTCTTTATGACATACTGGATTCACTAATGGCCCTAGCCTGTTGATGAGCCAGTATACTATATACAGTATTCATCACCTTCTGCACTCATGTACTAGCACATATCCTTCTGTAAAGTAATGCTAGCTCGTGGAAATATTACTGCATGTACAGTTCTGTATATCTAGGTCTTTTCTGCTGCATCCATCCATCTATCCATCATTATATCTGCTGGGACAATTGTGCATCAGCCACCATCCCCATCACAAGACACAGCAGCAAGGAAACAACAGAGAATCAGTACATACTGCTAGTCCTTCTGGATCACTACCTTGTTGTGATGAAGGGGTTTGCGTACTTCAGTGAAGCTGTGAGCTATAACATGTAGGGTCCCCCAAGATGGGCAGGTCACAGCAGAGAGGTCAGACAAATCTAAGTCCACTGGAGAAGGTACTGGCAACCCACTTCAGTATGTTTGCTAAGAAAACCTTATGGATAAGCACAAACAAAAACATAATTGGGCCTGGCATGCTGTGGTGCCTAGGGTCATGAAGAGACGGACTTGACTGAAAGACTGAATATATATATGTGGGCTGACCCTTAATGCGGTTCACTTTCATTTAAGGACTGATGACATTATCGAACTGACCCAAGTAGTGCAAATCTGTTAACTATAATAACATATGCAGAGCTATCAACTGAATGTGAGCCACTGCTAGGTCCAGCATACCTAGAAATTACAGCAAGCTGCTAGAAACTATGTTTAATTTAATTATCTTTGTACTCATACCCGTTTCATCTGTCAGTGTTCACTTAACGCAGATTATTTTGCTTTACATATAATAATATTGGCAGTCGAACATCAAATAAGTCCCAGAGTGGTGTGACCTTGGTTAGACTGCATGTACCAGGCTGTGCCAGCTTTTATTACAGATCCCCACTGGATGCCACAATACCATGTTTGGTACATGCTCCTCTTCCCATGTCAGTGTTACTGGTGAGTCTGAGCTGAGACACACAACATCAGCCCCTCCTGCTGAGCTAGGAAGAGACAGACCTGCTGTTAAGCTCGTCAGGGGAATTAAATGAGGGAGCTCACCAAACCATTACTGATTGGACAAGTTTGTCATGACAACTGCAGCAGAGCCTGTGCATCCAGGTCCAGTGTCACACCCACATGCACGAGCAAGTATGGGGTCAATAGTACCACTTATATATACTGTCTGTTGTATCATCTGTCACTTCTTGAAAATAAGGAACACTTAAGTCCCATATTTACAGTATACACTATTGAATTAGATTTAAAAATATATTTACCTACTAAATACAGTACTGAGCAACTACAGTGACATCCCCTCTAATTGTCTAGTGGGAGTGAACCTAGGAAACTGAGGTTAAAGTCAATTTGATGGGTTCTAGCTATAAAGAATAAAATAGAATAAAAGCTAACTAGTTCTGGCTGCAAATACTTAGCGCCACCTTACAGAACAAACAGCCAGAGGAGGCCTTATACACGGTCTTGGAACTTCTCAGAAATTCATATAAGTAGTAAAATAATGTACCTGTTATTATGGTTATTATTATTATCATTTGTTTGTAAAGTGCCAACATATTCCATAGGACTATACAATGAAAAAATACAATCATAAAACTTGGGAAAAAATGGAGGGCACTGTATTTGAGCTTAAAATCTTACATACATGGCGCCATATTCTATTAGTTCCTTGCAAATGCCTCAAACTCATAAATTTGGCTTTGGGTGTTTTTTTAATAAAGGTTTATATGCATTCTATTGACTTAAGAATTCATTAGTGCCAATAAGTAATATTTGCTGAATATGTAGCAATATTAAGAGTGTGTATAAATTTACGAATTGGGCAATAGAATAGGGCATGGTGCTTTTTGCAATCTAAACGAAGTCGGAGAGGCAGATACCGTAGAGTGCTTGTGTTTCAGAGTACGCTCCTTTACACATATAGACTTTCTATAGCATGTACAATTAGGGATACCTTATTTGTATTAGTGATCTGGAATTATTTGTATACTTTTGTAAATGATTTGGAACCTGGTAACTACATTTTGCGTAGGATTGCAAGTTGCATATACACTCCTCTCATCTCCCCTAGGGGTCACTCTGTCCCAATAGATTGACCCTCTATATCAAATTATACTTTTGTGCAGAGCTGACCTCCAATCTCACTGGTTGTTAGTAAAATATATGCAAAAACAAAATAGTTAAAAAAACAACAACAGAAAAGCTTTTTATAGAAAGCAGACAAAGGTATTTTTTATATTAAGAGATACATTACTTACTAAAATGTCCACACACTATTTTTATCATGCAAAACAAAGATATTTTGTAACATACCATGCTCTTCTACTATACACAATACACAAATATGTGGGCTGTCACAATCATCTAATGCAGATTTCTGTCTGTCCCTGTGGCACTCAGGCTGGTGGCATAGTCACAACACTTGTGTTGGTCACAGATAGTGGCCCCCTGCCCACGTTCACATACAATATTGCTTTATTGGCTTCTTCAGCCTGGATTATATTGCTGGATACTTTTTTTTCAATTGTTTTCAAACCAAAACATCTGGGGGGATTTTTTGGTGGGGAGATATGAACAAATCTGTTTACGGATACAGTAAGCATACTAGGACATGAGGGTGATTATTCAGAGAAACGAAAAATGCAGAAAAATGCTTTGTGCAGAGAAAAACACAAAGTTATAAGTATAGCTATTACACTGGGTCTGGGGGGTGGTTGAGAGGGTCTGATCTAGGTGAAGGCCCATCTGGGCAGATATAGCGATGGTAGAAAATACTGTACATAGTGGTCATGTGGGACTGATCTAGGGAGAGATGACAAGAGGGTCTGATCAGGGGAAAGAGTGTCTGATCTCGGACAGAAAGGAGATTTTTCCTTAGGAGGGACAGGAAAACCTGATATGGGGGAGCAGTGATCTAGTAGATGAGTGTCTAATCTGGAAAGGAATAATGGTGAGAACTGGAGGTGCAGAATGGTATAATCTGGGGACACAGGGCAGTCTGGTTTGGAGAAGCATGTGGGGCAAAGGATCTAATCTGGGGGGCAGGTAGAAGGTCCCTCTGATATGGCAAGGGGTACGTTCCTGCAACTGGGCAGGAATATTTTTTTTCTGGGGTGGTTGGTAGGAGGAACTCTCAGATTATTTTTCTGCTTCACCCTTAGTAAATCATATACTACATATCAAACAGTCATATTATATATATATATATATATATATATATATATATATAATACTAGAGAGCCTAACAAAATCTGTAGTAACATTTTAGAAACCACAGAGGGAGTGCATTCATATAGATACATAGATGCACTATACATGGAGCTAGGAGTAAGCATTTAATGAGCCCAGGTGACCAGGCTTCTGGGACATGTCCAGCCCTGATTTATAGCACCCAGTAGAGCCCTTTGAAAGAATTGCACATCCCATGTGTCACATATATGCCTGTTCACTTTATCATACATCACCAGATATCCCTGCAGCCACAGAACATCATCTTATGACAAAACAAACAAATCTTCTGTAGTGGCAACTCAAATCTATTCACATCACCCCAAAACCACTCTCTCAACAATCCACTCACATCACATGCAAATGCATTAACTCAACATCTCCCTGGTTCTCTCACATCTCCATCACTTTGCAATACACTCCACACTCATCTCACATCACCCCAAGTCATCACACAACACCCCAAACCCATAAATCACTCAACAATCCACATCACCCCAAATCCACTAACATCACCCCAAATCCATCAGTCATTCAGCAATCTACCTCACATCACCTCCCTCTGGTACACTCCATCTCCAAACAATTCCCTCACATCAACTCCAAACCTACCCAGTAACTCAACAATTAAAATAACCCCAAATCAACTCATTTACTCAACAATCTCCATCACCCTAATCCCTTTAACATCACCCATAACCTCCATCACCATCAATCCATCTCATGTTCTCACAAATCTGTGTCACATCACTCCAAATCCATCACTCCAATCTATAGAACAATCTCACATTATGGACACAAATACACAAAATGAAATGAACTATTTGTACATAAAAGTCTTAGTAACCTGACATTTATGATACAGGGAGGGAGTACATTCATAAAAACACATTATTCTTTAAAAACAATATTTCTGAGCCAGAATTAGTGGTCACACAGTATATAACCCCATTACGCATTTACATTGGATCATTGATTTGCTGTAATACAGTGGCCCTACACGAAGTCTCATATAATATTTTGTCACCCCAAGTCTCTTTTTCCCCACACTATCCTATAACACCCTGTTTTGTTCCCACACAGCCCTATGACACCCATATTCTCAGTTGTGATTGCATTACGCAGTATAATGTGTTGTATGTGTCCCCTGCTGCTGGGTGCACACTATCATAAAGCCCACTGGCTCTATTACGGTATATGTTGGTGCTGTAATCCCAATACAGGTTCTGTACAGAATTATCCCTGGCTCATATCTATAATTGGGTCTCTTACATCTAAATGCTTTGTTCTCCTCTTTATTGGGTGGAACTAAACTTTGCTGCAGTGATCAAAGCAGTTTGTGTCTGTAGAGGGAGGTCAGAGTGCGTAATCCTGACTCTGTTCATCTGGGTGACCTCCCAGTCAGTCACCCCTACTCCATGGCGATCCAGCCCATGCCATTCCTCATTGTTGGTATTATTGTGCTTTGGGGGAGGGGGTCTCCCCACTGGCTGCCGATACTTATTGTATCCCCCCACCCCCAACACTATAGGGTCAACTCACAAAGAATGTTCTTCTCCAGATTTTTTTCCCATGAGAATGCCTTTTATTTTTCCCTATCCAACACCCCCCAGTGTGAGAGATGCTTCAAGATCATCATAAACTGTGGCTCACAGACAGTTTGCAAGCTCTTGGGAGCTGGCATCAAGGGTGTAGGAACTGGGGGGGGGGGGGGGGGGGGGGGATAAATCCCCCCTCCAGATTTTTCTATGTTTGTATGTATGTGCATATAAGCTATTTTACAGCCTGTGTATACAATGAGCATGCCCCCACAGAATTATTCTGGCTCCTAAACCCCTGGCTGGCATCAAGTAATCCTGTATGATATACCATGTTATAACTATGTAAACCTATAAAGAAATGTTTACCAATGTAAATAGATAAACAAATACAATGAATTCATTATATGTTTAGTAAAATGATGGAAGTAACATCCTACAATGTGCTTCATGCTGGGGGTGGCTGGACCTTGCCCAACTTCCCATTAACAATGATCTTTAAACATTGGCACCTGTTGCAGTTTTTAGGATTTTTAATTGCTAAATAATAGTGAGGAGTCGAATGGCCAACAGGTGTCATCATATCTCTAGACCATTCACCAAACTGCCCCCTCCTCAGCACATCCCACCAACATCCTGATACCTGTGTCCCTGCGCTATATGCATGATGGACATTGCCATACATCCAAGTGGGGTAATGATGGTGATACTAGGGTATATATGAGTACTTACAAGTAGATCCCTCTCTCTGATTATTATATAGTCAATTTGAATATGTTCTTGTGCAGAGCATCAGATTGCTTGTCTTGCCACCTATGTAATGACAGTCCCATAAGGTATGATGTATAATGCACCAACATACCCTGTATGCAGAGACCATACATGGCATAATGGCCAGGACCCTGTATGAGAATGTAATGTGTATGAGAGAAGTCACAGGACACTTGACTTGTACTTCAGGGTGACCAGCCCCCCACCTCACACACACTGCCCCCTCTCCCACCCATATGTGGGGTGCTGCAGACTCACCTTGCAAGCCTGAAACAATCAGGCTGATAGTCACAGGCCACCACAGGCAGCAGTTAGATCCCCTCCAGCTCGAAGCCATAATCCAGAGGATAAGCATCAAATCCACGTCTCAGGGAGCAACTCGCAGGGACTCTCCACCCCCGGGTCCCTGCACAGGGACAAGTCACAAGAAGGCAACACTGCCAAGACCCCCACACATGGGCAACTGCCAGTGCTGGTATATGGGGTGCCTACACAGAGGAGCCCTCCTCCCCCACCCCTGGCTGTGCAGCACTCCCCACCCTAGGGAGACAGATCCCTGGATACAGAGCAGTCTAATCCGCACAATCACAAATCCTCTCCAGGAAATAGGAGCCAGTCAGGGACACTGGGTGTCTGCACAGATGTTGTGGTGTATCCCTTGGACGAGTTTCCGTCCTTGTTTGCTGCCTCTTTCCTTGCAGTACAGAGTGCTTGCTGTCCCTTGTCTCCCTTGCACAGTGCTGGCAGTCTCTTCCCCTCCTTGCAGAGTGCTTGCAGTCTCTTTCTGCGGTCACTTTGCACTCTTTTTCTCTTTCCCTCGCTGTGTCTCCTTCTTCTCCTGCTGCTGCTTGTCCCTCTGTGTCTCTGCCAGAGTCCCCTCTCCTCCCCCTCTCTGTATGATGTCAGTGATTGGGAAGCAGGAGGGCAGGGCTTGGGAGCCAGTCTCTTACAGCTTTAACCCTTCCCTGGCCTGAGCATGTAGGGACCTGTAAACAGCTGGCACACACCCGCGAGACGTGAGCTGTGTGACCCTCTCCCCTACACCTGGTGCAGACCTCCAGAGGATCCTTGTTCCTAAGATGGACACTTAAGGAGTTAACGTGAACGCCCTTTCGGACGAGTTCCCATTCAACAATAGCGAGGAATACTTGTTGTGTTCAAACTTGTCCTGTGTGGGCAACTCCAGACACGAACTGTGGAATCTGGCCGTGGTGTGCCCTGGGAATCATGTCCTGGGAACCGTGTCCTGTCTCTCACTCTCTGTGTCCCGGGGAACGTGTCCTGTCTCTCACTCTCTGTGTCCCGGGGACCGTGTCCTGTCTCTCACTCTCTGTGTCCCGGGGAACGTGTCCTGTCTCTCACTCTCTGTGTCCCGGGGACCGTGTCCTCTCTCTCACTCTCTGTGTCCCAGGGACCGTGTCCTGTCTCTCACTCTCTGTGTCCCGGGGACCGTGTCTCACTCTCTCTCTGTCCTGTCTCTCACATTCCTGTCTCATTCTCTATGTCCTCTCTCTCTCTCTCTGTCCTGTCTCTCACTCACTCTCTCTCTCTCTCTGTCCTGTCTCTCTCCCTCTCTCATTCTCTCTCTTTCTTGTCTCTTTCTCTCCCCTTCTCTCTCTCTTTCCTGTCTCTCATTCTCTCTCTCTGTCCTGTCTCTCACTCTCTCTCTCTGTCCTGTCTCTCACTCTCTGTCCCGTCTCTCTCCCTCTCTCATTCTCTCTATCTTTCCTGTCTCTCACTCTCTCCTTCTCTCTCTTTCTTGTCTCTTTCTCTCCCCTTCTCTCTCTCTTTCCTATCTCTCATTCTCTCTCTCTCTCTCTCTGTCCTGTCTCTCCCTCTCAGTCTCTGTCCTGTCTCTCTCCCTCTCTCATTCTCTCTCTCTTTCCTGTCTCTCATTCTCTCTCTCTCTCTGTCCTGTCTCTCACTCTCTGTCCCGTCTCTCTCCCTCTCTCATTCTCTCTCTCTTTCCTGTCTCTCACTCTCTCCTTCTCTCTCTTTCTTGTCTCTTTCTCTCCCCTTCTCTCTCTCTCTTTCCTATCTCTCATTCTCTCTCTCTGTCCTGTCTCTCCCTCTCAGTCTCTGTCCTGTCTCTCTCCCTCTCTCATTCTCTCTCTCTTTCCTGTCTCTCACTCTCTCCTCTCCCTTTCTTGCCTCTCTCCCCTTATCTCTCTCTTTCCTGTCTCTCATTCTCTCTCTCTTTTTCCTCTCTCTCACTTTCTCCTCTCTCACTCTCTCCATCTCTCTCTCTTTCTTGTCTCTCTCTCCTCTTCTCTGTCTGTTTCCTGTCTCTCACTCTCTCCTTCTATCCCTCTGTCCTGTCTCTCACTCTCTCATTCTCCCCTCTCCCTCTGTCCTGTCTCTTGTCTCTCTTTACTGTCTCTCACTGTCTCCCCTCTCTCTCTCTCTCTCTCTGGGCTGTCTCTCACTCTATCTTTCCCCCTTCTCCCTCCCCTCTCCCCTCTCTTCCCCTCCTCTCTTTCTCCTTTTCTCCCCCTCATTTCTTTCTCCTTCACTCCCCATCCCCTCTCTCTCTAATTCTCTCAACCTCCTCTCTCTCTCTCTCTCTCTCTCTCTCTCTCTCATTTTCTAACATTCTCTCTTTCTCTTTCTCTCCCCTCCTCTCTTTCTCCTTATCTCCCTCTCCTCTATTTCTTCTTCTCTCCCCCGCCTCTCACTCTCTCTCATTCTCTTTCTCTCTCTCCCGTCCTCTCTTTTTCCTTCTCTACCCCTCCTCTCTCTCTCATTCTCTTTCTCTCTCCCCCTCCTCTCTTTTTCCTTCTCTCCCCTCCTTTCTCTCTTGCTCGTTCTCTTTCTCTCTCCCCCTCATCTCTTTCTCCTTCTCTCCCCCTCCTCTCGCTCTCTCCCTCCTCTCTTTCTCCTTCTCTCCCCCTCCTCTCTCTCTCCCCCTCCTCTCTTTCTCCTTCTCTCCCCCTCCTCTCTCTCTCATTCTCTTTCTCTCTCCCCCTCCTCTCTTTCTCCTTCTCTCCCCCTCCTCTCTCTCGTTCTCTTTCTCTCTCCCCTCCTCTCTTTTTCCTTCTCTCCCCCTCCTCTCTCTCATTCTCTTTCTCTCTCCCTCTCCTCTCTTTCTCCTTCTCTCCCCCTCCTCTCTCTCATTCTCTTTCTCTCTCCCCTCCTCTCTTTTTCCTTCTCTCCCCCTCCTCTCTCTCTCTCATTCTCTTTCTCTCTTCCCCTCCTCTCTTTTTCCTTCTCTCCCCCTCCTCTCTCTCGCTCATTCTCTTTCTCTCTCCCCCTCATCTCTTTCTCCTTCTCTCCCCCTCCTCTTGCTCTCTCCCTCCTCTCTTTCTCCTTCTCTCCCCCTCCTCTCTCTCTCCTCCTCCTCTGTTTCTCCTTCTCTCCCCCTCGGCTCTCTTTCTCTAATTCTCTCAACCTCCTCTCTCTCTCTCATTTTCTTCCATCCTCTCTTTCTCCTTCTCTCCCCTCCTCTCTTTCTCCTTATCTCCCCCTCCTCTTGCTCTCTCCCTCCTCTCTTTCTCCTTCCCCCCCCTCCTCTCTTTCTCCTTTTCTCCCCCTCCTTTCTTTCTCCTTCACTCCCCATCCCCTCTCTCTCTCTAATTCTCTCAACCTCCTCTCTCTCTCTCTCTCTCTCTCTCTCTCTCTCATTTTCTTACATCATCTCTTTCTCCTTCTCTCCCCTCCTCTCTTTCTCCTTATCTCCCTCTCCTCTATTTCTCCTTCTCTCCCCCTCCTCTCACTCTCTCTCATTCTCTTTCTCTCTCTCCCGTCCTCTCTTTTTCCTTCTCTACCCCTCCTCTCTCTTTCATTCTCTTTCTCTCTCCCCCTCCTCTCTTTTGTTCTTCTCTCCCCCTCCTTTCTCTCTTGCTCATTCTCTTTCTCTCTCCCCCTCATCTCTTTCTCCTTCTCTCCCCCTCCTCTCGCTCTCTCCCTCCTCTCTTTCTCCCTCTCTCCCCCTCCTCTCTCTCCCCCTCCTCTCTTTCTCCTTCTCTTCCCCTCCTCTCTCTCGTTATCTTTCTCTCTCCCCTCCTCTCTTTCTCCTTCTCTCCCCCTCCTCTCTCTCATTCTCTTTCTCTCTCCCTCTCCTCTCTTTCTCCTTCTCTCCCCCTCCTCTCTCTCATTCTCTTTCTCTCTCCCATCCTCTCTTTTTCCTTCTCTCCCCCTCCTCTCTCTCTCTCTCTCTCTCTCTCATTCTCTTTCTCTCTTCCCCTCCTCTCTTTTTTCTTCTCTCCCCCTCCTTTCTCTCTCGCTCATTCTCTTTCTCTCTCCCCCTCATCTCTTTCTCCTTCTCTCCCCCTCCTCTTGCTCTCTCCCTCCTCTCTTTCTCCTTCTCTCCCCCTCCTCTCTCTCTCCCCCTCCTCTCTTTCTCCTTCTCTCCCCCTCCTCTCTCTCATTCTCTTTCTTTCTCCCGCTCCTCTCTTTCTCCTTCTCTCCCCCTCCTCTCATTCTCTTTCTCTCCCCCCTCCTCTCCTTTTCCTTATCTCCCCTCCTCTCTCTCTCATTCTCTTTCTCTCTCCCCCTCCTCTCTTTCTCCTTCTCTCCCCCTCCTCTCTCTCATTCTCTTTCTCTCTCCCTCCTCTCTTTCTCCTTCTCTCCCCCTTCTCTCTCTCATTATTTCTCTCTCCGCCTCCTCTCTTTCTCCTTCTCTCCCCCTCCTCTCTCTCATTATTTCTCTCTCCGCCTCCTCTCTTTCTCCTTCTCCCCCCTCCTCTATCTCTCTTGCTATCTCTCTCTCTCTCCCCTCCCAGGTTTACATATCCAGAGGTAGAACAAGTTTCCTTCTGCCAAATCTCCATTGATAGCTCAGTGGTGGAGTTCTATCTCCAGACTCTCCAGGAATCCCCTGACTGACTGTAGGTGTTCTCTCTAGTAGGAAGTGACCTCCTCACTTAACTCACCCTTAATGAGAATAGGTCCCATAGAAAACAGTGGTTTCCCTGATTTGTGAGAAAGCTCTCACCTTAGTGAATACAGCCCACTGCTCCTTCCGTTTACACATTACCTTGTTTTCAGTAACTTCTTGTAATGCTTCACTACATGGACTATGATGAACTTTGTGTATATATATATATATATATATATATATATATATATATATATATATATATATATATAGTGTTTATGTATAGTTTATCTATATTTCTGTCAGTCTCCATCTGCCATATTTGCTCCCCTCCCATTCTCTTTCTGCAAATCATTGACTCATCTCCTCCCTTCATGTTTTCCTTTGCCATTCCCACTTTTTGTCACTTTTCCATCTCCTTCTCTTCCCTCTCTTTCTTTTTATTTCCACTCCTCTTTGCCCATATTTGCCTATGAGTACCCTTTCGTCTCCTCCCAATATTTCTGGTCCCATGTATATCTTGCACTCCTTTTCTATTTCTCTGTCTATACCTTCTTGCTTCTTTTTCTCTATACCCCTCGTTTTCTCACACTGTATCTCACATATCATCTTTGCTCATCATCTGTACTCTCTCTACCCTGTGTCTCTCATCATTCCTATATATTTTCATTCCCCGCTCTCCCTTCTCTCTCTCTCCACCTTTCATATGTTCTCCCTTCTCTCCCCCCTTTTGCCTTCTTCTCTCTCTCCCCATCTTCTTTCCTCCTCTTCTCTCTCTGCCTCCTCTCTTACCTGTACCCCATCTCTCCACCCCCCTTTCTCTGTATCTTGGATATACAGTGCCTTGCAAAAGTATTCACCCTTCTTGACTTTCTTACCTATTTTGTTACATTGCAGCCTTAAATTCAATGTTTTGTTAATCTGAATTTTATGTGATGGATCAGAACACAATAGTCTAAGTTGGTGAAGTGAAATGAGAAAAATATATACATACAATTATTTTTTAGAAATAGAAAACAGAAAATTTGCATGTGCGTATGTATTCACCCCCTTTGTTATGAAGCCCATAAAGAGCTCGGGAGCAACCAATTACCTTCAGAAGTCACATCATTAATGAAATTATGTCCACCTGTGTGCAATCTAAGTGTCACATGATCTGTCATTACATATACACACCGTTTTTGAAGGTACCAGAAGCTGCAACACCTAAGCAAGAGGCACCACTAACCAAACACTGCCATGAAGACCATGGAACTCTTCAAACAAGTAAGGGACAATGTTGTTGAGAAGTACAAGTCAGGGTTAGGTTATACAAAATATCCAAATCTTTGATGATCCCCAGGAGCACCATCAAATCTATCATATCCAAATGGAAAGAACATGGCACAACAGCAAACCTGCCAAAAGACGGCCACCCACCAAAACTCACAAACCAGGCAAGGAGGGCATTAATCAGAGAGGCAGCACAGAGACCTAAGGTAACCCTGGAGGAGCTGCAGAGTTCCACAGCAGAGACTGGAGTATCTGTACATAGGACGACAATAAGCCGTACGCTCCATAGAGTTGGGCTTTATGGCAGAGTGGCCAGAAGAAAGCCATTACTTTCAGCAAAAAACAAAATGTCACGTTTTGAGTTTGCGAAAAGGCATGTGGGAGACTCCCAAAATGTATGGAGGAAGGTGCTCTGGTCTGATGAGACTAAAGTTTAACTTTTCGGCCATCAAAGAAAACGCTATGTCTGGCGCAAACCAAACACATCACATAACCCATCCCCACAGTGAAACATGGTGGTGGCAGCATCATGCTGTGGACTGGGACTGGGAAGAGTTGAAGGATGGTGCTAAATACAGGGATATTCTTGAGCAAAACCTGTACCACTCTGTGCGTGATGATTTGAGGCTAGGACAGAAGTTCACCTTCCAGCAGGACAATGACCCCAAACACACTGCTAAAGCAACACTTGAGTGGTTTAGGGGAAACATGTAAATGTGTTGGGATGGCCTAGTCAAAGCCCAGACCTCGATCCAATAGAAAATCTGTGGTCAGACTTAAAGATTGCTGTTCACAAGCACAAACCATCCAACTTGAAGGAGCTGGAGCAGTTTTGCAAGGAGGAATGGGCAAAAATCCCAGTGGTAAGATGTGGCAAGCTCATAGAGACTTATCCAAAGCGACTTGGAGCTGTGATTGCCGTAAAAGGTGGCTCCACAAAGTATTGACTTTAGGGGGGTGAATAGTTATGCACATTGACTTTTTCTGTTATTTTGTCCTACTTGTTTTTTGCTTCACAATAAAAAAAAAAAACATCTTCAAAGTTGTTTTGTAAATTAAATGATGCAAATCCTCAAACAATTTATGTTTATTCCAGGTTGTGAGGCAAAAAAACACGAAAAATGCCAAGGGGGTGAATACTTTTGCAAGGCACTGTACCAGATTGCTTTAGTTTGATCTCTCCATATACATGGTCAGTGCCCTGTGTATAATATCAGTACAAGCTCATTCACATACACAGTACATCTGATCCTATATACAAGCCCTAAAAATCACCCCTGACACCCTTCATAATGTCAGGATATTAGGGCACTATGATAGACAGTGCCACCCTGCCAGGGAGATAAACCCCTTCACCTCCAAGGTTGTGGAGCCACATGACTCAGAAAGTCCAATCATGAGTTCTTTGGTAAGCTGTTTAAGCATCACATGGATGAGATTCCAGTTTCATGGATCAGTAACAATCCCCAAGGAACAACCTGAGAGATTCACTTCATTAGCTGCACTATGCTGTGAGGAAATGTGTTTAGTGTAATAAATATATTGTAACCACACAGCAAACATGTTCACATTATCCATAAATGTGCATGCTATATTACCTGTATGTGCATGTAAAGCAAATTGTATATACAAATACTGGAAGGAAGAGAGTAATGTGGAAGCATTGCTTTAATGAGGATTGTGGATCCATAGACTTACCAGCAGAGGTGGTATAGGCTAATTAAAAAATAAAAATAAAACAATAAATAAGTAAAAAAGAATTGCTGAGATTGTGGGGTTATATTGGATCCCAGAGAAGCAGATAGACCAAACAGAGCCCTAGATCTGACAGCATTTTAGTGGATTATGGCTGAGGGGGTTTATGGTTTAATAAGGCCCTATAAGTGACTGGGTTGTGTATCTGCTGTCTGTATTAAGAACACAATGGGCATATCTATACTTCCTATTGGGAGCAACTGGTACAGTCTGGGGAAGAGAAAAGCGGGCAGGGCAGGGAAAGGATGTATAGTAGGAAAGGGCTTGAGACAGAGTACAGTGGTACGGGCATGGCCGGATTACTCATTAGGCCAACTAGGCAGACGCCCTGGGGTGCTTCCCTGTGAGGGGCACCACTTCCTGGCTTAAAAAAATGAAATGTTGCAGTTCATAGACTGGCTACTAGGGGGTAACCACCTAGAACAAGACAGTTACAAGGAAAATGAACTTACACGTACAGAAAAGGCAAAAATGGCTCTGTGCACACTTTATGTACTCACTCACAGGGGCTCTTTCACTTCACTCCCCAGGGACTCCAAAAAGGTAGATCTGTTCCTGGGTAAGGGATGAGTAGCTAAGCAAGGGCAGGAATGACACAGGGCCAGACCAACATATAAAGGTTTTTGGGACAGCTACATTAGGGGGAAATGCATTTTGTCATTGTATGACTTTGAAAGAAACCATGTTGAATTAAAGGGCCAGGTTAAGCACTTTTCAAGTTAAATCTATTTTTTTAGTTCACCATTAATTCATATTAAAATATACATGAAAACAGCAGCAATGCTTTAGCCACAATATATACCGGTAACTTAAAAACACAGTTTACCTCATGGATGGCTGCTGCTGTATTCCTCCCCACTTCTCTTATTGTCCTGGGCACTGCTGAAAAGAAAACCAACATTTCAACTAAGATAGCATTAATTAGACAGGTTGGGTATCCTGAAGCATGCTCACTTGGACTATCTTTATTGACATGTTTAATTTCTTTTAAGCCACTGTAGTAAAGGACCAATCCTATATTTATAATATACTTGTTTGAGGACCTTCATCTGATCAGGTAGAAAAATGTCAGCCTTTAATGTATTACCTATAATACCAGTTATAATACAGTTGTAACTATCATTTTGCTTTCTGACAATTTGCTTCTACAGTTGGGGAAACCATGATTGCTGAGAAACCTACCAGTGGCTGTAAAGGAAATGTGGCAACTCAATCTGCTAGTGCTCTCAATAGGGCTTATTGAAACATCATTAGTTTATAAGAACACATGACTAATAAAGAAACTGAATAAGCAGCTCAGATAATAACCACCTATAATAATGAATTAAACTAATCATATGGTCAATATCTGACAGGTTATTGACTGAAACTACTGCTTTGATTTGAGACTTTAATGCCGATTACAGGAAAAGGTGAAGGTGCAATAATCCTGTTTCAAATAGGTGCATCTACAGATCAGCATACAGTGTTATTTCAGGGAGCAGTTATGTTGGGGTTAGCTCTGTATAAAGCTGGTACTGTGGGCCTCCACCGCTGTGAGATCCCCTCAAGCATACAGTTCTCAGCTCATTTCTCACCTCTCTGAGTCGCTCCACACAGCATCATGCTGTCTCCCGCCTTCTTAATGGTGATATATGATGTATCTTAATATTCCATACCCACAACACGCCTGGGCATGAGAGGGGGCTCGCTGAAGAGTTTATGGCCTGCTAAGGTATTTCCGCAATATATCTCTGTGATTCTGGAGTTGGCACCATGTTATATCCTTATAGAGATCTGGCAGCACATAGAGCTGTGCAAAGCAATCTGTGCTCAGGCCAGCTAATGGCCTTATCCAAGCTGCTGACAGTGGCATCCAAACCTGGATCACCCACTTCAAAGTCAGGGACTTCCAGACAACACTATTGTAAGGGTTAACTACAAAGAAACTATGTGTAAATGGATAGATCCCATTAACATAATATGTATAACTTAAGAATGGGGGGTAGATTGATTTGAAAAATATAGAAAATGATTTAATATAGTTCATGATGGAAGCACTTAAGAACAAGAGGTCATGTTTTTAAGGTGTAGGTGTAAATATTCAAAGGTAATTTGCAAAAGTACTAGCTTGCTTAAAGGGTAGCTGATCTATGAAAAGGCCTTGCAATAAATGTGGTAGTGACAAACACAGTAAAGGAATGGCTGGGGCATATATGAGACTGTCCTGATTAGTAAATAAACCTGTCTAGATGGAGGCTAGAGGACTATCAGTCTGGATCTATTTTGTGTTATACTGTATATGAATGAGTGATTATTATAGGTATAGCTTGTGTATATCTCTGTGTTATATGTAGTTACATATCTGTGTCCTAAACAAAAAAAAGGTGCTCATTTCTATATGTCTGGTTACCTACTCAGAGACCAACCTCTTGTAGCTCACTTGTGCCCTTCACAGGGAGAAATATCCTGTAGTATATGAGTCTGTTCTAACTCGGAAGAGTGACCCAGCCCCGAAATACCAGGCAATTCTACCCTGAACAGGAGGAATAGCAAATACCAGACGCGTTTCAACCTCTATGGGCCTCGTCAGTGAGGTGCAGCAGAACTCCCTAAGGCACCATAAGGTGTTAAAATCTAAACAAAAAAAAGTTTAAAAATCTTTGTGTCCTACTCTGTGGCAGAGCTACTGCTGGTAAAGCCAGTGCCAAGCATCAGGGCCTACAGGAAGGTAGACGCCCTCTGCTATGTGTACTCTTCTTAATTTATTAGAGAAGGGCAGTTAATTATTTTTATAGACAGTTGATATTGTATAGGGGTGGGGTGTATAGAGGTGTGCAAGGGGGCCCCAAAATCATTTTCCATTCATTAGCTCCACCACTGGTCCTACGTGTATTCATGTTATACATAACTGCTATATTTATATATGCAGCATGCTGGGTCTCTGGCAGGAGGTTGAGTACCTTCTATGTGAAGAAAGATACTAGTTTCCAATAGCCAGTTCCACTTCATTTCAAACCTAAATCTATTTACATAGAATAAAAAAATATAAATGTTGAACCTAAAGAATTAAATCTCTTGGAGGCTCAGAATCTCTTGGTGTGGGTCAATGGTGTCCAAGTAGAGCCAGATGTTCAGCTTTAAGTGAATACAGGCCATTCAGGAATATTCACCGATAACAGAATAACTATTTATCAAAAGGGTGGTAAATGCACAGATTAACCTTCAAGTAGAAATGGTAGGGACAAATATAGTGTAAGATTTTCTGTAGCATATACATATGAAGCAATTAAACCAAAGCTTGTGAGGTAGACATAGGAATGTGTAGGAATAGGACATAAGAATGTATAGGCTTAGAGAGGCCTGCGGTAACATCCACATGTGTCCTGTCCCTCTGAGTAGCCATGTAATATCATCCTTATCCGGCTAAATTGCCATCTTGTCTTGCTGTAAATAACCCTTGATAATTGTATAAAGCCCAAGAAGTTTTTTTCACTGCCCAGTCCTGCACATTGAGTTGTTTTTTCTTGCTCTTTTATTTTAGACAGGAATCCGTACTTTTAAATATTTTATACTGGAACTTGTACAGCTTCCCAATTACCAGAATGCTCCAGGGGATCATACCGTAATATTGTAATTTTTCCCATAATAAAATCCATGTTGCAAATGGGCAACGGGGACCACTGAAAGGACATTAACTCTAGTGGTGCTGAGTAGGGTATGGGTATAAATTAGCAGATAAAAGGGTCAGTGATTAGTGAGAAAATTATAGTTTGAGTTACCAATGAAAAAGGATACAATAACTTCCACTGCCTTGTTTCAGTAAACGAAAATGAATTTTATGTTATTTATCTGCTTCAGCTCTACAATTGCATGAAGGCACTGATAGACTAAGGTCTGCATTGAAAGTGAACCTTTCATATAATTATAAAAAAACTTGTCAATTATAATTAACTAGCAAATTGCCCATCAAAAAATGACGGAGATAAAATTGTAAGGCAGGCAATGCTGTTTGCCACACAATGCGAGGCTATGGGCCCTCTGAGCACCTTCGGCGCTCATTGAGAGCCTCTCCCCCCATGTACTTTATAGACCTGTGTAGTTTAGGGCCCTACTGCCTTGGGTTAAGTGTTAGTGCCTGCAATGAAATTGTAATGCTGGCAATGCTGGTTGGCATACAATGTGAGGCTTTTGGTCCTTGCTGGTTGTATTTTTAAAGTCCTACGTGCCCGGCGTGGTTAGTGTAAGTGTTACTGTTTGTGCCGTTGTGTATTTTTTAAATCCTGCAAGCCTGGCTTTGCTCAGCCTTGTTTTCATCATGTTTCAAATTTTATCTGTTTTTCGTCCGCCATTTTTTTTCTCGCTTAGCTGATTTTCAAGTGACGAAACAAGCAAATAAGACTCAAAATGGCTTGCAACCTCACTCCCAGGCTTCCTGGCTCTCCCACTGTGCTGTGTGTGAGTGTGTTTTTATTTTTTTATTATTTTTCTTGTTTTTCGTGTTTTTGGAGTTACGCGCTACATGCACCTTTGGCACTCATCTCGCATGTGTGACGGTGCCGCTTGTTGCAATGAGCGCCTTTGGCAAGCGTGATGACAAATCACAGTTTGACTACTATGATATGTGATTAGGCAATATTGTATATCATGTACCACCTCTTTCAAACCTGAACATTATATAGCACATAAAGATCTATGCATTGTACAACATATCACTGTTGTTGTTACCAAACTTTTTCTTGGAAGGTACACTGTAAATTGCTGAGGGCCTTGGTGTACCAGTATTATTGGACCACTTTATGTTTTTTGTGTCTGTTATTTAACAATTGTGTTATGCCAAGCCTTACTAGCATGGGTGTAAGAGCCAAAGAAATCCTGTGGGTGGGGGGGTGGATACCGCATAAAGTATAAAAATACAACACAACTGCTTCTCTACACGCATTGGAAATTCTGGGGGGGATCTGACCCCCCAGTTCCTACTAGAGTTTAGCCTGTGCCATTAAAAACAACAGAATGCAGGATCGAGGCATGTGCGGGCGACATATTCATGCAACTGTATTCATTTCTATTAATTTTGCTTCATATTTTTTGTAGTAATACTAGATTTGTTGTGAATTTTCTGAATGAAGCTCACAGGCCAATGGTGATCTGAGGACAGCACAGCCAAACATTAACACTGCATCTGTAATCATGTGAATATGGTGCAAAGAATCAGCATTTTTCTCATTATATAAAATAGTTCATATGCTATCTTTCTGGCATGTTTAGAGGGTGTTTTCAGTCTTGAACCTTTGGTGAATGAAGAGTGAAACTGGACCTGAGATCATCTTAAAGGGCTATTATAGTACAAAACTTTTTATGATGCATTTGAGAAAAATATGTTACACAAATTTTATTTTGCATGCCAACAATTCAGGTAATTCACAACAAAACTAGTATTACAACATATATGCAAAAAATATATTATTTAAAGAAAAGTACCAATAAAACATGACAGAAACAGATGAAAAACATGTTTTATCTATCCTTTACAAGTGAATAGAGAAAAAAAGATTCTTATCTGATCACATTCAGGTGATTGGGAATACAGGAGTAATGAGTTGCAGTCTAGAGCTTTTAAGAATCACAATCACTTTGCTTCCTGTAATATGTCAGGACAGAGAAACAGAACACAATCCCATTGTGTCTCAATGTAAAGTAATTTTACTGCACTACAAACCACTTATCTCTCATACAAAATACTTTTGGTTATGTATAAAATATAATATTTTTAATGCAAGAAAGGCATTTTGAACTACAGGGGTTCTTTAAAAAAACATGCACACCATATATATTAAATAGACGCTTTGAGACAAGGTTCATGCCTTGTGAATGTAGTGAGATTTTGGTGAATACACAGAAGTGAACCATGGCCCAATGTTGTCTTGGCACTCCAACGTGGGGGGCATGATTGGGCATAGTAATTCTAGGCCATGGTGGTATATATCACTGTGTTAGATCAAGGTGTAATTGAGCTAGGGCCCCCAGACCACAGAAGTCCCTTACTGGTGGTCCTATGTATATAGGAATTTGTTTTCAATATATCTGTATGTGTTCCCAAAAACAGAGTGATATAAGGCTCACCCAGTCTCAGTCCAGTCAGTTGTAGCCACAGGCCTTTGATGGTTACACTGATAATTATCTGTGCACAGACACGGTGACACACCTAGAATTCATTTTCTCCATACAGCCAACATAATGAGACTATGTGATGTGCTGATGGCCAGATTAGTCTTACTGGCTGCTTTACATTTTATTTCTGACCTTTGCATCTACTCAACCCCAATGTTTCCATGGTGGCATTTGCATTTCTAATTTTAATTAGTTTGTATTTTCAGTGGGCAGGTTCCTGCTAGGTGATTTTATACAATTATTCTCATGGAGACATTAATAACCTGAAGGGGATTCCCCACCGGCTCTATGCTCTTCCACCAAATACCTTTCCCAACCTTCTGCTTGCCTTGAAAAAATACTAATTGCATCTTTTTATTTATTCTCATTGTCTCCCTCTGTTTCTCTCTTCATTTTGTCTCTTTTTCTTCTTTATCTTTTGATCTTTCTTTTTTTGTCTTGGCCTCTAACTCTTTCTGTCCCTCTTACTCACTCTTTCTCGCTCCATTTGTCTCTCTCTTTCACTTTCTATGTGTCTTTCAGCCTGTCTCTTGCCTTTATCTCTCCCTCTCTTTACCTCTTTGTCTATATCTCCGTTCATCTCTCTCAATCTTTCTCTCGCTTTCTTTGTTTTTGTCTTTCTCTCCACCTATGTTTCTCATTTTATGTCCATATGTCCCCACTCTCTTTCCTGCTCGTTTACTCCATCTTTCTGCTTGTATCACACTCTTTTTGCTTCTGTCTCTGTCTCCATTCTCTCTTGGTCTGTCTCCCTTTCCCTCCCTCACTTTTCCTGTCTCTCTGTATCATCATTGTTGTATGGGATTTCTTTATCTCCACCTACATTTTCAGTTTTTTTCTTATCTCTCTCTTTTCATTTTGTGTCTCTTTTTCTATTTGCCTTCACTAATCATTTTCTTTCTTTCTTTCTTTCTTTCTCTCCTTTCCTCGCTGTTTTGCTATCTTTTTGTCTTGATCTCTGCATCTCTTTCCTTTGTCTCTCTTTCTATGTGCCTCTCATATAATTCATAGACTTGATGGCAGATAAGAACCAAAATGGTCATCTAAACTGCCTGTTCTATTTTCCTTATGAATTTGACTTAACTAACCCTCAGAATAAATTTATGCTTATCTTACACTCATATCATTCTCCTCCCCTTTCAATCTCTCTCTTACTTCCCGTCTCTCATTTATTTTCTCTCTTGGATTTGTATGAGATATGCTAATAAATCCATATAACACCACTTGAACACCAAGTAAAACTGCCTGGGAAGTCATTTTGAAACACCAAAAAATGTATTTTTCTTTTTGATACAGTTTAACATATTTATATATATAAGTTCAATATATTTATTTTTTAGTAGGAGGGAGTAGAGTTGAGGAACTTTCTCACAACAGAATTCTGGGACTTGGAATATACTAACAGTGGAACATTAGCATAACCACAACTGCCAGAATTCCCTGCAGAGAGGACCTGTCAACGTCCAGTCATGAAATAAAAGTAATTACGGTATGCACAGCCTGCCACACCCTGAGGAATTAGTTACCTGCCCTGAGAACTGTTCTGAAACCCTAGAACTTCCCAAAACTTCTAATGAGCAAAGGTAAAGTTATCAGGATCTCTAACAAACTGATAGCTTCTAGTGTATGAGTGGGAGCCAAAGCTCAAAAAAGGAGCTTTCAGAAGACATGGAACTCAAAATGGTTCTATCATGCATACACAAGAACACTTTTTAAACAATACAACATTTTTTTTGCATAACAAAACACTAAAGGACAATAAATAAATAAATAAATAAATAAATACAGCCTATCATTACTTAATGTTGACACTTGACAATAGAACTCGATTTAAGAATAAGCCCCAGTAACATAATTCTCACTAGCAGTCCAAGATGGAATCATCCATTGGTCAGTTAAATATAAGCTATCTTCCACATATCCATTTATGATGCTGGCTTACATAGCTGCTTTTACATACTTCACAAGCCTGTGAAGTTTTTTACAAGTTACAATGGTGTTTTAAGTAAAGTTTGTTTTAAATGTTTAAAACATGCTAGAAATGGCTGTACATCACATTTCCTGAAACCCATGACTCACACACATTAATTGGATGATAGGGAAGCCCATATCAATTATACATTTGAAGCAGTTTATTAAATAATGGGACCTTTGTTTAAACAAAGAAAACACAATGGTCCATTTGGACATCTTCAAAAAGGCTCTCTCTGCCACTGCCACTTTTCGCATCGCTTTAACTTGATAAAATACAAAAATAGGCCCAGAAATAAAACTAAGAGTGTAGCTTGAATGTTTAATTGTAATTTGTAATTAGCACTTATTAATTAAAGAAAGTCAGTTATTTCCAGCGTGAACTTTTTCTCTCTCAAAATCACAGATAAAAACCTTTATAGCCGAGTCATGCATGGGATAAAAATAAACATTTGAAAATGTTTTCAAAATGTATAAAAATAGAAGATTTGGACAAAAATGTAAGAACAACAGACAACATTTTTCGGTATTAGTATGTGTTATATTGTTTTTATTTAATAGCCTTAGTATAGCTGATAGGAACAAAAAGACCTGATCTAGTTTGCTTTTCCCCACCTACCCAAAAATCTCTGGCCTAATAAATAAACGACAAAAGCTGTATCTGCACACAAGGGCCCTCATTCAATTGCAATTTGGCCAATTGAATAGGGCTCTAAATAAGCACATAACATACTTTTTTAAAAGAAGTTTTTAGTTAGCAAGCATCTATCCAAAAGCAAGGTTTTCACTAACTAAAAACTTATTTAAAAAAAATGCTATGTGCTTATTTAGAGCCCTATTCAATTGGCCAAATCGCAATTGAATGAGGGCCAAGGCATTTTGGAATTTCATTATTGCACTTGTCACTACCACCTCTGCAGGAAAACTGTTCTTTTTTATCTACCAACCATTTCTAACAATACAATATATACTTGTTGTTCACAGTACTGGTGGTGGTGGAGACATAGGCCTCCATGCCATGGCTCCCGGAAGGCTGACTCGTTGCTACGAACATTAGAAAAGCTAAGTACCAGAGCTATTCTATGGCTCCTGGAAAAAAGCAGCCCGTACAACTTACTGACTCATACCAGCGGGGTTTGTTTGGAGCTCTCTAGCTTTAAAGTATGCTCACAGTCTGCTCCTAGGAGACTCCAAATCAATGCTACAGACCTAGCCTCTATCTATATAAACAATTTCCTTGGCAGGGAAGGGGTTACACAATACTACAAACAAATGCACCTATGACCTGCTGCCCACTATGAGCCATATATCCGGCTGGATTCCCCCATAAAGGTAAATGAAAGTGAGGTGGGTTATGAATGCATCCTGAGAATGCGTCATAACCCACCTAGCAAAAAATGTTTGCATGAAAAAATGCAAACATTTTTTGCAGAAAAGAAAAAAATGTGCTGGGTGTGATGTTGACACCCCCAGCAACTGAGATTTGCATATTGGTTATCTAATTTTGAATGAGATATCCAATATGCAGCACATGCGCATGCTGATTGGCTAAAGGAAAGGAAAGTGTCTGACATCATGTGACTTCCCACAGTAGGCCAGACCACAGGTGCTAACTGAGCATGTGTGCGCAATCACCAGGCCAAAAAGAAACATTGTATAAGATGAGCTAATTATCCCTGGGAATATCAGGGGGTGTCAACATTGAGAGAAAACTCTTTGCAAATGCAAGAAATTCAGCAACCTTCAGGCTAACGTTTTTTTTTGTGGAATTGTTTCATGCAAACTACTTTTTTCAGACACTATAAATTCTCCTCTATCAGATGCATTTATAACCCAGCTGACTTTCATATATATTTAATGCCTACAAGCCCTATGAGCCAAGTGATCCCCCCTTAATATCTGCTAACCGCTATTAACCAAGGTATCCCCCAGGACTCCCCTTAATAACCACTACCCTCTATGAGCCCAGGTATCCCCGGGATTCAATCTTCATACTCACTAACCCCTATGAGCCAGAGGGTCTTCCAAAAAAAGTATAGCCATGGTGAACCCCACGTTATCCACCATGGTTACGGTTTAGTATACAATGGGGTCCGTTGAGACCGCCATGTTTTAGAGGTTAACTTTAGGTGACAGGACGATCCAGTTGTTATGCCTTAGTATACCACAAGGGTCTGTTGAGACCCCCATTGTATAGAGGTTCATGTTAGGTGCCACAGGTGTCCATAATGATCCCAGTGATAGGGTTTTATTTTGTATGCCATGGTGGTCCATGAGGACCCCCATGGTCATAACTTAGTATATCATGGGGGTCAGTTGAGACCCACATGAAAAATACGGTTTAATATTAGATGCAACAGTCATCCATAAGGCTCATAAGGGGTAGTGGGTGTTGAGGGGGATCCCCTGGCTTATAAGAGGTAGCAGTATTAACCCTTTAATTGTGTTGGATTTGACCAATAAAGCCTTACATCTGACACAATTAAGGTGTTAGGTTCAATAGAATGTATGTGTTCTTTACTGTTAATATATTATTATTTTTATTTGCGTTTTGTAATTGTTTATTTTCTTGCTCTAGGTATTATGTTGCTTCTTTAAGCTTATAATTTTAAGCTATGGGCTTTGATTCTCTGTTGATAAAAAGACACATAAAGAGCTTGGCTATGAAGTTGGAGACCTGGGTTAAAATCTCATCAAAACCTTTTAAATCCTAGTTAGAACTCCTAAAATAATGTTTTCCCGGAAAGACAGTATTTCAAATGATATTAACAAACTAGAAACAATTTAAAGAACGGTAACTAAAATGTCTAAAGACTTATAAGAAAGCACCTGAATAGTATATATGTATATCAATAGATTAATAAAGTTCAAGGGGAAAGTGTAGTAGATAAGTGGAACCTTCTTCCAGTTAAGTAATGTAAGCATGCCTGAGATAAGCATAAGGCTACCATGAGGCTACATTTTATGTAGACAGAATAGGTAGATTAGATGATGTTTTGTGTTTATCTGCTGACAAATCTGTGTTTCTATATTAATACATATGTCACACACTTTTACACACCTCCTGATTATCAGCATGATCATGTGACCTAATTTGCATAAATAAAAATACAATAGAAAATGATATGTGACAACACTTCTGGCTTTAGCACAAACATTTATGGAAGAGAATTGATCAGCTCTGTGCGAATCCATTTGATCCTGAGTTGCCAGAAATACAGAGTGCGTGTTCCTTGGATTGATCAGATAGATGTGCAGATCTCGGGTCCTGACTTTCTTCTCAACTTTTCTTCTCTCTTTTCTTTTCTTGATTCTTCTTTTCCACTTCAGTCCTCTATTTATATGACTTATCTTTGTCTCTATCCCTTGGTCTCTATCCATATATTTTCCCATACCTTCTCTCTCTCTCTTTCTGTCCTCCGCTCTTTGGCACTATTTTTTGGCTTCTTTTTACCTCATCACTCTCCTGGCCTGTCTCTTTTTCATCTCTGTATCTCTATATTTCTCGAGCCTATGTCTTATTTTCTGCTCCTCTTTTTATATTTGTTACTTTTATGTCCATTTCTTCCTGTTGTCTTTCTATTTGTCTTGTTTCTCTGTTGGTTACCTTTCTAAACCTCTCCATGCCTCTTGTTCCATCTCTCCTCTGTTTTTCTCTTTCATCTTCTTTCTTCTGCCACTTCTCTCCATTTCTGTGTCTCTCACATAAAATCTCATTGTCTGTCTTCTCTTTCTCAAACATTTTTTTGTTATCCTGTTTGTAACCTTCTTCCTTACTGCTTTTATAATGTTATTGTTTCTTTATCTCTCTAATTCTGTCTGCATTTCTGTTTTCATATCCCACTGTTCTTCCCTTGTTCTCTCTCTACCTCATTTCCTTCTTGTATTTTCACTCTGCCCATGCTTTAATTTCTAACTCCTTCTATATTTCTTCCTTCCCAATCTTCCTATTTTCTTTCCTTTTCTCTCTCCCTTCTTGCATTTTCGTTTCTCGACATACTTCTCTCAGTGTGTCCCTCACTTCTTTCCTTTCTCTCCCTTATTCCTTTTCTCAGTCTCGGGTGTGATCTGCTTCTCATCCCTTGATGTCACTTTCTGCACCTTCATTTGCTTCCCTTTCTTGCTCTCATGTTTTCTCTTTATCTCTCCTCCCTTCATTTCTCTCTCTCTGTCCATCTCTCTTCTATATGTTTCTCTCTCCCTCTACCTTTATCCCTTCTTCTCTTTCACATTCACTATCTTACTCTTTTTCATTTCTATTTTTCATTTCTATTCTTCTCTTTCTCTCTGCTTTTTCCTTATCTCTTTACCTTACTTCACCCTTTTCTCACATTTTTCTCTTTATCTCTCACCCTTGGTTTCCATTTCTCCATCTGTCTTTCTTTTACTCTCGCTGTCTCTCTTCCTCTACATTCTCTATGTTTCCTGTCTCTAATCTTCTCCTTTTCTCACGCCTTCCTTCCTATTTTCTTTCCTCTCTCATCACTGCCTGGTAAATATTTCAGTGGGTTTCTCTTTCACACTTTCCAGTGATCTGAACACACCTCATCTCTCTGAGTCCCGAGTCACTGAATCATTTTATAAGCATTTTCAGTACAGCCCTTGGTGATAAAACTCCCAAACCCTGTCCCCTTTTCTAGGGAGGACTCTGCGGTTGAACCTTGGCTGCTTTAATTACCTGCATTGGAAGCTGTGGGTGTCTCTTCTCTAAGAAATGCATTGGAACAATTAAATGTTTCTTCTGACAATCACTGAACCTTTGAAGTTCTTGCAAATTATTAGTGTTAGTGTTTAACATCATAGACTCACAAACATCTTGCCACAGGCCGGACACGGGTGGGGTGGGGAGTGGGGAGTGTGGGGGGGGGGGGGGGGGCGACCTGT
This sequence comes from Discoglossus pictus, assembly GCA_027410445.1. Classification (NCBI taxonomy): domain Eukaryota; kingdom Metazoa; phylum Chordata; class Amphibia; order Anura; family Alytidae; genus Discoglossus; species Discoglossus pictus. The sequence goes on along the minus strand of CM050169.1, from coordinate 127,208,360 downwards.
GTAGTTACATGTTTAAGGGATTAAGTACCTCGTCACTGTGCAAATAAAGTATTATTAAAGGGGAATGCTCATTGCCAGGTAAAGAAACCTGACTTCAATCTGCCGTTTCGTTTTGTCATAAAGCTATTTTAGTGCATCTTGATTCATGGGCATAGTTAGGTTTTATGATGCCCTAGGCCCATTCAGATTTGTACACTCCCCATTTACAGCTCCTCTTTTCTCCTCTTGCTATGCCCCTATCCTGCAATTTGCCCCCAATAATATACAGTATATATATATATATATATATATATATATATTTGTAAATATATTTGTGACTATATATTTGTATATTTATATGCTCATCCACTTGGTTTACATGGCAGAGATACTGGAGTAGGTTGTAAGTTCCTTCTCCAGTAGGCCACAGCATACCGAGCCTGGTATTCCTAGGTGGTCTCCCATACATGTATTGACCAAGCACATCCCTGCATGGCTTCGGGGGGGGGGGGGGGGGGACCTGTTGGTTTCCTGACTAGAAGTGAGCCCAAGTCACAATGGTGAAAGCACTACTGATCATTTACAAACAGAAAAGCCCGGCTGCTGCTCCTGAGAACGTGCTACCTTAGGAATGGACATCATAGATAGGGGCATAGGAACTAGGGGGGATGGGGGACAAATTCCCCCCGGGTTATATGAACAGGGGACACAAAAAATAGCAAAATCAAGTTTAATAACACATTACCAGATTTGGCCACTAGAGGGCGATATATATATATACAACCTTTTTAAATTGTGATTCTGCAAATCTAAAAAGGGCTCTATTTAAGCACATAGCATATTTTTTTTTACAGAAGTTTTTAGTTAGTGAAGACCTTGCTTTTGGATAGAAGTTCACTAACTAAAAACTTCTGTAAAAAAAAAATGCTATGTGCTTAAATAGAGCCCTTTTAGATTTGCAGAATCACAATTTAATAAGGCTGATCATTTTTAATTAAATAGCGAGGCGGAGCCCAGGGGCTTTGACCATTTAAACAAAGAAATATAAAACAAACGTGCTGTGTGCACCATTGGTAGATCTGCCCCTGCTGCCTATCCTGGGAGTAGAGCTGAATTTTGTCTATTTAAACTTACAACAAATTATTGCCCTAACTAATTTACCTCTCTGTATATTGGTATGTAAAAGTGTATTTGTTGTATTTCCTTTTATATACTGTCATTGGTTTTATTCCTAGGTGATTTAAAAAAATATATATATATTTAGTAAAAATCCCACTATTATCTGCTTTAGACCAATATTCTTACACCTCTGAAATTCAACATAACACAAAGCAGTAGAATACAGATTTTTTTTTTTTGTGACCCAAATATTTGACTGTATCAGAATCTATACATTTGTCTTGTAAGAGATTGTATCGTGTGTTTATCTCAGTTAGATGTCTTATCCCCAGGGCCAACTTAACAGTCATTCCTTTATCTGGTATTAAGCCTCAAGCCATGTTTGACCCCAGGCTTTATTCACACTTACAATAGCTATTCACAGGCAATTTGTATTCTCTGTTGTAAATTAGACTCCACACACTGAGAGGTTGGTCAACAAATTGTGAATGAACACAGCATTCTTTAAATAATCACTGCGTAACGCAAAAAATATATGTTTGAAAATTCGATCTGGTTAATTATTGAGGAATAAATTCATACAGCTAGTTTTTAATTAGAGAAAAATACATGTTCTTACATTTGTGGAGGGCTATGGTAGCATTGAATGATGCAAGGTGCCTGCGTGTACGCCATTGAGGGGAGAGAGATGTGTCCATTTAAATCTTATCCAGTAATAAAACAATGTCTCTGCAATCTTCCTGTTCTCTCCTCCCCCACTACAAACACATACCCCATCATCAAGCTCTCAGGATGTGATATAGCAAACACAAAATGGATTCCTGTACTCATAAACAGAGTCTTCAAAAAGTCAGGTTCTTCCAATGATGTTTTATGTCCCTTGGCTTACACAGGTGCTAATATTGGACCACATTCATTTGACCGAATTTGAGATCCAGAGGCCCGTAAGTGAGCTTGCAGTCAAAATTGCTATTCAATTGGCATCTTTTTGCGGCTCGGATCGGTTTACAAGTTATGAGCTTGAAAAAATGTTGGCTGTTAAACTCGTAACTTACAACCTCGAGAAGCCTTTGATCTGTCACTTTCGCAGGGCTAAAATCGCTAATCACTATTCAATTGCTCCAATTCCCTGAGCTCGCAAATGTATCCACACTCGTAAACCGCAAATGGAGGAGAAAATCCTACATGTACTCGAGAGGACCCACAAAGGGGTTAAACACCAATTCGTAGCGCTGTAACTGAAAATAAAAGATCAATCTTGCACTGTAAGTTATGGGGAGAGTGATGACAGACATTAGAGATAATTGCACAAAAGTCTCAGGCTCGCAAATCTGCAGGAAAAAAGTTTTAGTTTTATGTGTAATCTCAAGGTTAAATGATCTCAGTTATCAATGAGTTAATACATATCAGGCCACCCATATGGACTACAACAGTATTAGCATTCATTTTCATCATTCTTTATTATCAAAGTTGTGCGAGTTTGATAGCATATCGGACTCCCGAACCTGATTCATTGACATGTAACCTCCATGTTTTACTGCTGTAATCATGACAGTCTCATTTTCTATTGGCCGATTCGAAATGGGTGGTTAAGGGCTTGGTGAATTGATACGGTTCCCGCCCACATGTGCATGGTTTACGGAGCTGGCTTCAAGATCGCAACTCGCGACCTAGATCAATTGATTAGCCTTGCAAATGGAGACCAACGGGAACCCGCAACTCAATCGCGGACATGCGGCTGTTTGTGATCGAGTTACGGGCTTGGAATTGAATATAGCCCACTGTTAATTTGATACATACTTCACAAAGAAGTGTCTTTTTTCTTGAGCTTAAAAAGAAAAGCTTCAAATGTTTGTGAAGTATGTAACAAACTAGCAACAATAGCAGATATTTAAGCCAGGACCATAACATCTTTTTAGAGAAAATCTTATATTTAACTGACTATGGTCTCCGAGTACCTGTCTCATAACTATTTCAAAATCGCTATCACATGGTCCCCACAACAATATCCGATCTTGCTAAAGTTTACTCAGCAGTCTTTGCGAGTGTACAAAATTCAAAAACGACTATGAATACTTTCAATCCCAAACCGGCACCCCCCTTCCCGCCGTAAAGGCAGAAATGCCTCCAAGAAATCTGGATGCTTCAAATCTATCCCTGTGAAGAAGAGAACACTGTAATTGTGTCAGATTTAAGGCTTTATTTTATATTACCGGCTAACCCTATGAGCCGGGTATCCCCCAGGATTCTCCCATCTTAACCAATGCCATGGGTGTCCTTATGGACACCCATGGCATCGAATGTTAACCAATTTAAATATGTATATCTTGCATTTTAGCATACTTCCTCCACTCCAAGTTTATTCTACACTGCTATTGCTATGCTCCCAATCTTGCAAAACAGCGCGCTATGTCTCATCAGTAATTTGGTATATAATATCTCTTGTCTGCCCTCCACCACCTTCCACTCCTCACGGTCTTACGACTGAAGACTTTGCTAGCCAGATTAAAAATAAAATAGAATTTATCTATAGCAAATTCTCCTCTCAACATGGCACTAACTAACCTTCCCCTCAACAAACCAATTGCACCCTGCCTTCACCCTTCCCAAATCCCATATCCATTATGAACTCCTTTGAGGAGGAAGTCTCTTGTCTTCTATCAACCTCTTGTCTTACAACTTGTCCAAATGATCATATTCCATCACAGCGATTCCCTCCCCTTTCTATCATACTTATCCCAGCTCTCACACACCTATTGAACCGTTCACTAAACACTGGCAAGTTCCATCATCTTTAAACCATGCCATAATTTCACCAATTCTTAAGAAACCCATATCTGATCCAGCTTCTGTATCTAACTATGGCCCTATATCTCTACTTCCCCTGGTTTCTAAACTGCTTCAGCGTATTATTTACAATTGCCTTACCCAATTTATTTCCTCCAACTGCCTCATTGCCCCCTTCCAATCTGGCTTCCGGCCCAACACTCCAAAGATACAGCTCTCACAAAATTCACCAAGGATTCGCTCACTGCCAATTCTCCTGGACCTCTCTGCTACCTTTGAAACAGTTGACCACCATCTCCTTATACAAATTCTCTGCTCTCTGAGCATCCATGACACTGCTCTCACATCTTATCTTGAAAATCAGAGACCCACTGACTCTTGGGGTACCACAGGCTTCAATCCTAGTCCCCCTCCATTTCTCAATCTATACATCCCCCTTTGTAACCTAATAATCTTTTGGACTTCAGTATTATCTTTATGCAGATGACTCTCAGAGCTACCTCTCACCACCAGAACTATCCCCCTCTCTTCTAGCTCAAGTTGCCAACTGCCTCTCTAGCATATCCTCCTAGAGTCCATCAACTCAAACTCAACATTTCAAAGACTGAGTGACAATTCTTCCCACGCTCTTCCACAGCTCCCACTCCTCACATGCCTCTCATTGTTGACAATGCCATAATCACTCTATTGGACCCTTCCCTCTCTTTTATTCCTCAAATACAATCATTTAAAACATCTTGTCATTTTCACATAAAAAAAAAACTTCTCCAAAATATGTCACTACTAAAATTAAAATCTACTCTCTTGTATCTCGCCTCAACTACTGCAACTCTCTACTTGCTGGCCTTCCCATCACCCGTCTGTCTCCACTCCAGTCCATAATGAACGTCTCTGCTAGACTCATACCATACAGTGTCTGCACCTCCTCTCTGTCAGTCACTCCACTGGCTTTCTGTAGCATCCAAGATAACATTTAAAAGCATAACCCTAATGTTTAAAGCACTCACCAATAATGCACCCTCTTATATCTCTACTCTTGTCTCAAAACATTCCTGCAACCACCCTCTTCACTCTGCTAATGACCTTCTTCTTTCCTCCTCTCTTATCACCTCCTCCCACTCCCACCTTCAGGACTTTTCTCATGCTGTCCCTATTCTCTGGAACTCCTTGCCTCGCTCCACTAGACTATCATCATGCCTCAAATCCTTCAAAACCTCACTAAAAACGTATCTCTTTAAGGAAGCTTATCACCTTCAGCCTTATTATACACTATGCATCTATCACCCCCTGTACCTCACACACACTTTTTAGACATTAAGTTTGCGAGCTTTAAATCTTGTGTCGGTGCTTTGGGAAGAACCACTGTGTATGTTTGAATTTAAGCTCAATAACAGGGACCTCCATTCAATGTGTTAAAATTGTTTTTGACTTGTACTTAACCCCTGTATGGCACCATGAAATTTGTTGGACACGTTACAAATAAAGGATATTATATATATTTATATTTAATATATAATAATATAAATATATATATATATTTAAATATATATTTACATTTAAATATATATATATATATATATATATTTAATTTATAACAAAATTGGCTGTTCATATCAAATTAGCTTAGGATTTGCATATATGAGGCACAATATCTAGATCTAGTACTCAAAATTACTGTTAGATACTGTATAATAATTGAGCAGCATAAACACAAATATTATTTTAAATGTACCCACTTTTCATTGTAACGGAATTTACAGATTATTTCTGATTTAATACATATGAATTTACATATAACTTATATTCCATTGTTATTGTTCTACTGTAATTAGCCATGCATAGGAGTATAATGTTATCACAGTATATAAAAGTTTCTGTCGTATATTGCTTGTCAATGGGAAGAGCATTCCAGAGGTTAGTAAGGTAAAGGTTCTTAGTACTGCACCTGTTATTATAAATAAGCATCTTAGGGCCTCATTCAAATGGGTTTGGCCAATTGAATAGGGCTCTAGATAAGCACAGAGCATATTTTTTGACAGAAGTTTTTAGTTAGTGAACTTCTATCCAAAAGCAAGTTCTTCACTAACTAAAAACTTCTATATAGAGCCCTATTCAATTGGCCAAATCACATTTAAATGAGGCCCAAGGTGAGGAAGGACTCGCACTGACCTCTTCTTGGCCATGTTATGTAAATTGTTTGTATCTTGAAATCACTTTTTTGTAACTTTGACAAGTGAAATAAAATCCTGATGGCAAATATAGAAAGATATAACATGCAGATGAATATTATGGAGCTCTTTCTTCCCCATCTGCCCCCTCTTTCTCTCTATGTAACCCCTCCTCTCCCTTTTTCCTTGTTTTAGTTCTCGTCTTAGTTTCTCTCCTATTCTCTTTTTCATTTTTCTTCTCCTTTTCCTTTCTATCTCATAACAATCTACTACCTCTTACCTGTTTCTCCATTTCTCTCTCTCGTTCTATCTCTTTCTCACTTTCCTCTTCCCCACCTTCTTTTTTTTCTCTCTCTCTCTTCTTTTTCCACTTTCACTTCTCTTTCTCTCTCATGCACTCTGGCTTTGATTCTATTACACTATCTTTCTCATTTTTCAAATTTCTCACTCCTACTTTTTCTAAACATCTATTTCCCTCTTTCAGCCTATTGCTTTCAGTCTCTCTCCATTTATCACTCTCACCTTATCCATCTGTCCCACTCCTTCTCTCTCTTTGTCCCTCTTTCTCTCTCCCTCTCTCTCTTTCTCTCTATCCATTTCTATCTCTGCCCCCCTCCCTCTTTCTCTCTCATTCACTCTTTCAAACCGATCCATAGTCAGATAGAACAGTAATATAAGTGATTATGGTTCCATCTGTTATTAATAATGAAATTGTTTCCATCTTTGCCTTGCTCATTGCAGAGTAACGTAAGAGACACTGACATGAAACTGTAAGACTGTATATCAAAGTGGAACATTGAACATGTACATTTGTTTTTATTGTCTTTAGGTTCTTTTCTTTATTTTAGAAATTAACTTAAAGGGATATGGCATACAATGATCTTTACTGGATTCAATTCCAAGCCCGTAACTCGATCATAGACAGCTAAATGTCTGCAAGTGTGCTGCGGACTCTTGTTCGTCTCCGATTGCGATGTTATTCAATTGCTCAAGGCCGCAAGTTGCAGGCTTAAAGCCAAAACCGTAAACTGTGTACTGGTTCAGAGCAGCTCCAGTCCGGAATCTGATCAGTTCAGCAACCCCGTAACCGCCCATTTCGAATCGGCCAATAGAAAATTATACTGTCATTATTACGGCAGTAAAACATGGAGGTTACATGTCAATCAATTAGGTTAGGGGGTCCGATATGCGATCAGACTCGCAAAACCTCAAAATACAGAATTATGAAAATGAATGCCAATACTGTTCTAGTCCATGTGGGTGGCCTGATATGTATTAACTCATTGATACCCGATATCGATTTAACCCCGAAATGACACATAAAATTAATTTTATTTCCTGCCGATTTGCGGACTTGAGACTGTTGTGCAATTCATTCTAATGTCTATCATCGCTTGCCCCGTTTCTTCCAGTGCAGGATTGATTTTTTTCTTTGCATTTACAGTGCTACGAATAGGTGTTTAACCCCTTTGCGGTTGAATACATTTGCGGGCTCGGGGAAATTGAGCAATTGAATAGTAATTTGAGATTTTAGCCTTGCGAAAGTGACAGATTAAAGGCTTCTGGAGGCTCTAAGTTGCAAGGTTAACCATTGCCATTTTTTCAAGCCCGTTACTCGGAAGCCGTTTTGAGCCCGCAAAAAGACGCCAATTGAATAGCAAAATAGCTTGCAAGCTCACTTACAGGCTCAATTGAATGTGGCTCTATGATTACAACTTACCATACATGGGCCCCTATTCAATTAAAGAATTGTAAGTAACTGGAGCTTGTAATGTAGCCCATGAACAAATGTGATATTCAATAGGCGTCTTTTAGCTACCCGCAAACAATTTGCGAGTTACAGGCTGAAAATACCTGTGGTTGTCAAAATCGTAACTCCGACACAGGTAAGCCTTTGATCTTTCAAGCCCGTAAATGTTACAATCGCAAATCGCTATTTAATTGCTACAATTCCTCAAGCCCACAATTGCCTTCAAACACGTAAATAACAAATGAAGAAGAAAATCCTAAGAGTTAATTAGAATTAATTGCACAATAGTCTCAAGCTCGCAAATCTGCAATAATTTTTTGTTTTTTCACGTCTCATTTCCATGTTATATTGATTATGGTAATCAAGGAGTTAATACATATCAGGCAACCCACATGGACTAGAACAGTATCATCATTCAATTTTTTTATTTTGTACATTGCCGGATTGCGAGTCTGATCGCATATCGGACTTCTAAATGCTAATTGATTGACGTTTAACCTCCATGTTTTACTGACGTCATGATGACAGCCTCATTTACTATTTGATGTTTCTAAATCAGTAGTTACGGTCTTGCTTAATTGATCATGATCATGCCCTGAAATGCTACTTACGGGTGCATAGTTTACGGTTTAGGCTTTCGGCCAGGTAGCTTCAGGCTTGATCAATTGAATCACTCTTTAACTGTTGCAATTTCCAAGCCCACAAACTTACTGCCAGTATAAAGTCAACTGCGGGCTTGCAATTGAATAGGGGCCATTGTTTTCGCATATACAAAAGAACTGTTTAAACTTACAGGAAACTAACATGATGTGTATATATTAAGACTGCGGCTAATTTTTGTGTACATCTTAATATCTATATTAGGAAGAGAGATAGGACGGTAGCTTGAACAAATTGTAGGATCTTTCTGTCTCTTCAAAATAGTTATATATCAGCAGGTATTTCAGCTTTCAAAGCAGCCAATTAAAAGCTTTCACAAAAGGGGCTTAAATTAATGACTTATTGGTAAAATACCTATTGGTAAAACCATCTGGGCTTGGGTTTTTATTGGGATTTATACTATTAAGTGCAAATTGGTATTCTTTAATAGTAATGGGAATATTCAAACTATCTCTAACTTCATATGAAATAGTAGGTAATTCTAGAGAGAGGAGAAATTCTCTAATACTGTAGTTTCCGTAAGTGCGTAACGCTCCAGTGGGAGCCCATGAGCACTACGGAAACTATTGTACGGATTGCCACACTGCGCATACACAAAGGGCGGTGAACAGCACAGCGTCGCACAAGGAATAGAGGGGGCGGGGAAGGGGGAAAGGGACAGAAAGGGGGTAAGGGACAGAGAGGGGGAAAGAGGGAAAGAGACACAGGGGAGGGAGGATTGATTGCATAACTTGTTTGGTTCCCCTAAATTAAACTAAACATCCTCAAACAAAACAATTATTAGCAATTTAGTTCACATAAATATACATATCATTCAAAATATTACTGCAATTTCCAACCTTGTCAGAGTGGTTTCTCCTCTAGAAATAGAGGCTCTCCTTTCCAGATCCCAAGCCCCCATCATGACTTCAGAGCCCCGTCTCCCTCCACGCCAAGATATGTTAATTGTGTGAATGCAAGGGTTGTCCCTCTCTACTCTCCAGCCACGGGCCCCAAACCTCCGTGTACCGAGGAAAAGAGTCTTCCAATGTGTGAGTAATTTTTATGTTTATTGCTATATATTTAATTTTGTTTTTAACCGTTGACAGATCAAGTTTATCAGACTTTCAGTTATTTGCTATATGACTCTTGGCAGCTAAATAGAAGAACGTTAGGAGCTTGTTTTGAGGGGGTGTAAGGGTTTTCACCGGAATCCCTTGTAGATATACCTCTAATTCCCCCAACTCTGTGGCTAGTTGTGAAACAGCTCTCCATAGCTGTTGGACCTTGGGACAAAGCCACGAGATATGGATAAGGACCCCATAACCTGGCAGCCCCTAAAGCAGTTTGGGCTTTCTGTCGTTTTTCACTTGGAAAGCTTTTCTGGTGTTATATATGTTTGGTGCAGTACCTTTACTGCAATTTTCAGTAGATTTTGATTAAGGGATCCTCTATAAATGCCTTTCCAGGCAGTTTCCCATTTCTCCATATCCCAGATTTGATTCAAATCCTTCTCCCATTCCCTATCATAGTTGTCTTTGGTGTTGCTGAGAGTAGAGTTGTAAATGTCATATATACCCTTTATAATTCCTTTTGGAAGAAGAAGTTTCTGACTGATTAGGGACAGACAATTTTTCTTAGAAGGGCCCTGGAGCTCTATTAAAGGGTTCACAAAGTGTCTGAATTTACAGAAGTTGTAGTGTTTAGTGGGAGGTTGTGTTTATCCTTAATTATATCAAAAGTGATAGGTCGTCCCTCTTCTATCCAGGTCCCAGCCTATCTAGCCCCCTCGACTTCCACCAAATTATGAATTTACTACTCAGGTCTTTAGGGGCCCGCGGATGGGAGATTATTGATCTCAAATGTGACGGGTTAGAAAAATCCCATTCCACTGGAGAATGAACTGGCAATCCACTGCAGTATCTTTGCTAAGAAAACTTTATGGACTGGCATAATAAGAGACATAACGATATGGCACCGAAAGATGAGCCCCTCAGGTCAGAAGGTGCTTATCACATTACTGAGGAAGAGCAGAGGGCAAGTACAAGTAACACCAGATCTAATTAAGTAGTTGGACCAAAACCGAAAGGACACCCAGCTGCGGATGTATCTGGAGTGGAAAGGAAAGACTGATGCTGCAAAGATCAATTCAGAATAGGAACATGGAATGTTAGAACTATGAACCAAGGCAAACTAGGTGTGGTCAAGAATGAAATGACAAGGTTAAACCTTGATATCCTGGGAATTGGTGAACTTAAATGGACTGGAATGGGACATTTAACATCAGACAACCATCAGATCTTCAACTGTGGTCAAGTATCCCGCAGAAGAAATGGAGTAGCCATTCTAGTCAATCAAATAGTGGCAAGCCATTTAATATCACAGTGATCCAAGTCTATGCTCCAACCACAGATGCTGAAGAGGCTGAAGTTGTCCAGTTCTACATAGACATTCAACTTGTCATAGATATAACAGCAAGAAAAGATGTTACTATCATCATATGGGATTGCAATGCTAAAGTAGGGAACCAAAGGACACCTGGAATAACTGGCAAATTTAGCCTTGGAGTACAAAATGAAGCATTCAGAGATTTTTAACATATGAAGAGTTAAAACATTTTTCTGTTAAAATGAAATACATCTCTAAGTTGGTAAATATGTTTTATCAAACCAAGACTTGGCCAGGCCAAGTCTTAGACATTTTCATATGGGTAAATAAGGATCCTCAAGATGAAAAATTCTGAAGGACTCAAGATAGCGTGTTCTGAGACTCAATACTCCATTGTCCCAAATAAATATTATCAAGCAGGTGTTAAGGATAGGCGTACAATGGCCTAGTCTATTGCCCAAAATACTTGGCAGACAATATGGGTCAGAGGTCACACATATAGATACATATGCAGATATACACAACATATTTATCAATACATTCTAATTTATACATATACAGTACATGCAAACAAGGGGGTAACTATCTGTGATTGGTGGAAACCAACCTTGTGACGATGAGGAAGAAATAGTTATCTAATGGCAGAGAGAATGTTTTTGTCTTTTCCTGCTTCTTCCTAGGGTCTTTCCTGTTCATTCCCTGGTTCTTTTCTTCCCGTACTATTTTCTGTCTGGTCTTTTCTGGCTTATCTGACAGTCCTGTCTGTGGACATACCTGACTGTCATCCTTGGGCATAAACCTATACCCCCTTCATATCTTCTCTAAGATATCTTACTATATCTGTCAAATTCTATCCTATTGCTATCCCCACTCTTCCTAAAAAGAAAAGATTCTATAACACAAAAAGGGATTACTTCAGACTATCTTGAGAAGAGATCCTAAAAATGAGACAGGTGCTCAGAGCGAGGCATGAAGGTGGCGGGTTGGACGAGGCCTGCAATGAGCGATCATTGCAGGGCTTTCGATGAGCACCTTAGGCATGAAAGTTGTGGGTTGACCAAGGCCTGCAATGAGCGGCAAAGCCGCCCCTTTGCTGGGCTTGCGATGAGCGCCAAAGGAGCTCATTGAGAGGATTGTAAAGTAGATGGTGGAAGAGGCCAGTGACATGTGCCAAAGGCGCTCATTGCGAGGCATGCAAGTTAGAGGCGGGAGAGCCTTGCATTGTGTGGCAAACAGCATTGCGAGCCTTCAAATTGTATTGCCATCATTTTTGACTGGCAAGTCTCTAGTAAGATTATATACACTGTTTATATACTCCTGAATTGAACTAACCAAATATAGATTGTTTTAAAATAAATTGTTAATCCACATTTGGTACGTTTATATACACTGCTTATTGATCTCTGTATTGATCTAACCAAATACAATGTGTGTTAAGACTAATTGTTATCCAATCATCCAACAGAGATTGTAATACACGTCAGATGGATTGTATATTATGATCTAACTAAATATCAAAGCTTACAAGTGTAAACACTTATAATTGTCTATCCTTGATATTTAATGCTATACCAATACAAGTTATTTCTGCACACGGCGTATACTTGTCGATAAATTGATCCTCAAACTCAATTAATCTATACATTGTAATATTTTAGAAACTATATTAATAGAGTGTAATATTTATGTCATATCAATTACATGACACTGCGAAGAGGCTTATTTTAAAATGGTGATGACCTATGATTAACCCTGGGATTTAAGTGTCCACTCTAATTGCCTGGGCCAGTGGCTCTATTGCCATAGCAAAGAGCAGGGGGAAAGAGGGCATTGTTGCCTTGTGCCGCTGCCGATGTTTATTGTTGGCTTTTTTGGACCCGATAGTTTTAGGTGGGTCAAGGTTTTTTTATAGTATGTCACTTCTAATGTTCTTAATTTAAAAAAAATACAACAATAATCTAATCCAGAATAGGATATACATGGTGAGAGAGAAAAAAGTATAATCTTTCTCCAATGGGTGCTTGGCCCTCCATATCTCACATAACCCATATCAGCCTTATCTGAATATCAGCTGCCTAAAGTTTGCTGATAATTGATCCACCCCAAATACAAATGTGGGCAGCAACATAATATCTTGATCATTAAACATAACATTATTAGAGTGTCCACACAGCAAGACTAAACTTTGTCTAAATGTACTAAACCTATTTAAACAATTTGTAAGATGTTTTATCTGATGTTTATTTGGCACATATATATTGGCCAATGTATATATAATCTCATTAATTCTGCATACATGAATAAGAAATCTACCAGATGGATCTGATATAGATTTATACACTATCTTTTTATTCAAGCAAATAGCTACCTATTGATTTTTAGCCAAAAAAGAGCAAACTATCGCAGGAAAATGTTTTCCACCTTGGGGCAGAGGAACTAATGGAAAACAGAACACTAACAAAAAGAGAGTTTACCTTTTATCGAAGAAGTGACACAAAAAAGTTAATAGGTTTAATTATATGAGTATACATGTTGCTGGCAGATGAAGCCAATGAAATGCAAGTGCTCAAGTGAATCTAATCTAAAAGTGTGACCCAAGAGAAAGAGGAAGTTGTAGCGCTATATCATCTCAGTGACTAGCAATAATCACCCCCACCTTCCCTCTTAAAACTAAAGTGTCATACCTAACACTTTTATATCTCAAAATTGTTAATTCAATCTTATCTCCTGTGTTGTGTTGAAATCTTCACTATCTAATCCATATTTCATATTAAAATTGTATTGTCACCAACATAAAGTACAACAGATACTTCCTACATAAGTGGTAGGGTAAATGTATATACTAATACAAATATTTTGAGAAGTACAAGTCAAGGTTAAGTTATAAAAAAATATCCAAATCTTTAATGATCCCCAGGAGCACCATCAAATCTATCATACCCAAATGGAAAGAATATGGCACAACAGCAAACCTACCAAGAGACGACCGCCCACCAAGACTCACGGACTGGGCAAGGAGGGCATTAATCAGAGAGGCAGCACAGACACCTAAGGTAACCCTGGAGGCACTGCAGAGTTCCACAACAGAGACTGGAGCCGTACGCTCCATAGAGTTGGGCTTTATGGCAGAGTGGCCAGAAGAAAGCCATTACTTTCAGCAAAAAAACAAAATGGCACGTTTTGAGTTTGCGAAAAGGCATGTGGGAGACTCCCAAAATGTATAGAGGAAGGTGCTCTGGTCTGATGAGACTAAAATTTAACTTTTCAACTATCAAAGAAAAAGCTATGTCTGGAGCAAACCCAACACATCACATCACCCAAAGAACACCATACCCACAGTGAAACATGGTGGTGGCAGCATCATGCTGTGGGGATGTTTGTCAGCAGCCAGGACAGGGAAACTGGTCAGAGTTTAGGGAAAATGGATGGTGCTAAATACAGGGATATTCCTGAGCAAAACCTGTAACACTCTGTGTGTGATTTGAGGCTAGGACGGAGGTTCACCTTCCAGCAGGACAATGACCCCAAACACACTGCTAAAGCAACACTTGAGTGGTTTAAGGGGAAACATGTAAATGTGTTGGAATGGCCTAGTCAAAGCCCAGACCTCAATTCAAAAGAAAATATGTAATCAGACTTAAAGATTGCTGTTCACAAGCGCAAACCATCCAACTTAAAGGAGCTGAAGCAGTTTTGCAAGGAGGAATGGGCAAAAATCCCAGTGGTAAGATCTGGCAAGCTCATAGAGACTTATCCAAAGCCACTTGGAGCTGTGATTGCTGCAAAAGGTGGCTCTACAAAGTATTGACTTTAGGGGGGTGAATAGTTATGCACATTGACTTTTTCTGTTATTTTGTCCTATTTGTTGTTTGCTTCACAATAATATGTTCTGTAAATTAAATGATGAAAATCCTCAAACAATCCATGTTAATTCCAGGTTGTGAGGCAACAAAACACGAAAAATGCCAAGGGGGGTGAATACTTTTGCAAGGCACTGTACATGCACATATATACACATAGATAAACATCACCCCCACACAGCAGCCACCCCGAGTAGCATCCATCCCTACATAGCACCCAGTTTTTGTCAGCAGCCATCCCCTCTCAGGATCCATCCCTGCACAGCACCCAACCCCTCTCAGCATCCACCTCACATAGCACTCATCCCTATCTCCTTTGTTACTCCCTCACAGAACCCACCCCCTGTGCTTTTTTAAATTACACAGCACTAGGTCCCCCAGAGGAGGGCCCTGGTCCTCTGCCAGCTGCACCACTGATTGATCCGCCCCTGGTGCCATTGAAATATTATTTTATTCTATCTTAAACACTTAGTAATGTCCAAATATTCTCACATTGGTATAGTGTCCCAACTACAAATATTCTTACATTTGAATATGGAGCCAGAAAACTATTACATTTTTGCAATAGTCAGTCCTTATAGTTGTAAATGTGAATTCTTAATATAGAATCTCTAGGAGCATCCTAAGGGGCAAAGTTAGATTGTCGCTGGGCACGATACACCACCTTATTTCACCAACAACCTGGCCTACCAAAGCATTAAAAAATGTATTCACAAATTCTGGTAAAATGTTGCCATCTATGGATTTTGGAATACCTCTGATTTAAAGATTATTACAACGTGAGCATTCCTTCAAATTATTGATCTCTTCCAAGGCTACATCCAATTTCTCTTCCAGGATTTTATTTTGTTTCTGCAGCTCTTTATTATTATTTTATGTTAATAAATCATGATTATTTTCAAGACCATCAGTCTGGATGCCTATATTCATTCTGTTTTTAGCTATTAAAGATCGACTCTCATAGAGTTTTAAGTTATTCAAATCATTTAATTAAAATAACAAGACTTCCAGAGTCATTTAGATCTTGCTGGGATAATGAAGATGAAGTGGGGCCCATTATAATATCTACAGGTTAACTGAAGTCTATTGTCAGAACTCTGTGAACTTGAACAGTAGGAATATCACTTTCTTTTAAATTAAATTTACTCCACAATTTAAAGTCCTCTTCACTCTGAGGTTTAGTTCTCCTGGACCATTTCATTGGAGGCCTCTCCCTTCCTTCTTACCAGCACAGTTAAATGGAAATGAACCATTTTCCAAATTAAATTGGCTAATTTTGAAAGTGATTCAGTTTCAGCCAATAAGTATATCTTAGTATTGTTAAAATGATGTGTGAAATGGCTCACCTTTATATCTTGCATAAAGCCTATCAGCATTCTTTTGTGCCTAGCCAAATCACACACCTTATTGCTAATTCACTATTTCAATCCTCTTAACACAGAGGAGAGACAGTTACATACAGCTTGATGGATATCTGGAGGTTTCCTCTGTGTAGCAGCCTTTGGATGCCATCTGCTTTCACTCTCTACCTCCCTTCCTGGAGGAATCCCGCGTCTCACAAAATCCCTTCGTTCTCTCAGGTTTTTGCTTTACAGCTCTCAGCTCGCCCAGGAAGGAAACGGGAACCAGATTTCAACCAACTAGGGTCCCTATGCTACTAGATCGGTGTAATTTGCGGTATACCTACACATTTATGTTAATCTTCTCACTCGTAATACTATAGCACTCAGCTCACATCTGTAAATCCAGCCGTATCTACAAGAGATTTCAGTGTAGGGAAGGAGAAGCGTTACGGAGGAGAAACAGTTCTAATCCAATCGAAAATGAGAATGTCATCATCATTATTATAATGAGTGAGAACAAGTGCTGTCACTGGAGCAATGAACCAATATATTTATATGTGTATATATTTGTATTTATTTATATGTATTTAAATTAAATAGATGTGTATTTACAGATTTAATTTATATATTAGTGTTTATTTCGTGTGTATATATTATATGTATATAGACAATGCATTAGAGCATGTGTTCCTAGTCCACGTGGTTTCCTGGTATGTATTAACCCCTTGGGTACTGGGTTATGTGTTATCCTAGATTTTGTATAATGAAACGGACATAATAATACAAAATCATATTTTTGGATTACACATGTCTATATTGGGCTGTTAAGTGTCAAATAATGTTGAACTTTCATCATTTTGTGTTTATTTTTGGTGCTATACTGTCACTTTAAGTGCTGCTGCGGCACTCAGCAAAGGTTTTAAAACCATTTACAAGTGGTCTTTGGTACCCGTAAAATTGTCTTCAGTTTTTTGTAGTCACGTCTCTGCCCTATTTAGTGAGTGATACGTAAATTCTTATTAGAATAGTGTTTTGGTGTAAATGTCTAATGGAGTAACTTGTAGGCAGTGCAAAAATCAATGAGTGATTAGAATAGTCAGGGAGATTTTTTTTACTCTAAAACACGATATAATCTGCAATATAGGGGATTATCATGGGGCCCTAGTTCGATGAAGCGTCGCTCTCTGTCCATGTCTCTTTCTATGACTCTTTAAGAAAAGGTTTTCACATGTACCAAAGTTTGTATTCAAAAGAATATGTTTTAAACATTTTAAAAGTGATATTTTCAGAATGTAGAATTAGTGATAAAAAATTTGTAAAAATTAAAGGGGAAGTTTCACCTAAACACAAGTTGCTCTTGCTGTTTGTGGATAAATGTTGGCATTTGCCTTTATTATTAACCGTTCTCTCTATGGTAGGTGGTAAGTGCCGATTTTCAGAGGAACAGAGAACATGAATAGAAATGTCATAGCTTAGAAATGAGCTGCAATTTTATTGCACTTCAACTTTTGATCCAATCAACTCACAGAGCTCAGTGTTTGTGACAAAATTTAATTTTAAAATGGCAGCTTCTGCTTTTCACAGATATGGAGGAGTAACTGAAAATGATTTTACATATATATATATATATATATATATATATATATATATATATATATATATTACAAACATACCTTCTCTTTGACATGAAATGGAATATATCTTCTGTGTGCCATAAATTAGAATATTGTGCTCAGATATTGAGCCACAAAGACACAATTGTGTATATCTCAGAAATGATTTTGAAAACAAACTGGTGTGTAATGTTCTTCAAAAATAACATATCTGGGGTCAAAGTATCTGATTTGTTCAAGAAAAGTTATAAATACTGCTTTAATATTTCCGTTTCACCAAAACCCTCCCTACAAAAGGGTTAAGAAAATGCTCCTGCCCATTCGAACCTTGTAAAAGTTTTCTGTTTTTTAAAGACTTTTAAGGAGATTTGCTTCTCTAATTCCCTCGCAAAATGAAAATGTAAATTGATAATCTTTCAACGTCAGGAAGCAAATCCCTGGTCTTTCAGAAAAGCACAGAATGCTTTTGCAGTTGATGTGTGTTTATCCAGATATACAATCCAGGACTTGAAGAAAATTATATATGGTTCTCTGAGATGCTGCTCAAGTTTGTGCTTGTTACAACAGCCCAGTGACGGAGCTAGAGAATGTAGGGCCTCTGTGCAAAGTAATGTGGAGACACCTTGCAAGTTCTCTATACTTCCAATCAGATTCAATAAAAAATAAAATAAACACATGTTGATGGTTAGATGACCACTAGGATGATGATTATCTGTCGCCTACCCATGATAAATTAGGAATTTCTGTTTTGATTACCGTTAGGCCAATTAGGCAGTCGCCTAGGGGTGCTTCCCTGTAAGGGACGCCACCTTTTAAAAAAATGGTTCCTGGCTTCAAGAAATTAAATGCTGAATTTCATAGATTGGCTACTCGGTGGTAACCACCTAGAACAAGATAGTTACATCAGGAAAAGGAACTTACATGCACAGAAAATACAAAAATGGGTCCATGCATACCTGGCGTACTCACTCGCAGGGGCTCCTCCACTTCACTGCCTAGGGGCTCCAAAAATGTAGATCCGGCCCTGTCTGTTCTACTCCAAACTGCTGCCAGCAGTAGAGTGCCCCTATTCTGTTGAGGGTCCTGATGCTTTGCACCTGCTGCGTCAGCAGTAGCTCCATCCCTGCAACAGCCTATGATATACACCTCAGCATACAGATATATTGCAAGCAAAAAATCCTGGCTTCAAGTCAGCTGCAAATTCCCTCATCTCCCTTTTTGCATTTTTCATTCACAAATGTGTCATCTACTCAAATCCTCGCTCACTATCACTGATACTCATCAGGAGATTGTTTTTTGGATCTGAATCTCACCTGCCCATCTGCCAGGAACACTTGTGAACTTAGGGACACAATATTTATTCAGAAACTCCCACAGCCAAGCTGTTAGATGGCTGTGTTCAGAGCGAGGGATGTAATGATTTATAAGCCTTTTTTATATTGGTCCAACAGCAAAATCCTCTCAGCTGCAACAAGGATCTGCACACAAATATATATCTAGTGTAAATCTGTCAGCTGTACAAAGAAATTACACGTACAGACACAAAGCTTCCGTGCTGTATATTGGTGTTTGGAGACATAGGGAGCATGAATTTTTCTGTCACCATCCTCCCCCTCTACAGCCAGCCGGCTCCCGGCTCATTCATAGAAAAATCTCTGTGAAGATCTTCCAGGAAAATTCATCTTATTGCTTCAAAGTTTGCAATTCTAAATAGGTCTTTAATCATTCCTAAAACTGCAGGGCACTTATGTAAAATTCAGCGGTTTTACGCAGAAACATGCAGATACTTATATTCATGTCTGTAAGTCTCACATTATACCAGGAGATTGTAAGTTCATTTGGGCAGAGTCCCATTAAATCATCAGACTGGAAGATCTGCCATTAAACCGTCAGATTGTAAGCTCATCGGGGCAGGTCATCATTATACCACTAGTGTTTAAGCTCTTTGAGCCAAGATCTCTTATTATACTACCCGAGTGTTTGGAATAAGGTCTGCCATTACACCACTAGTGTGCAGGACCTCTTATAAGATAATTAGGTGAGGCTTTCTCGTTATCCCACTAGATTGTAAACTCCTTGGAGTAGGCTCTGTCATTATACCTCTAAACTGTAATCTCTTTTTGAGCAGTCACCTTATAACAAGAGGTTATAAGTTCCTTGAGATAGGCTTTTTCATTATACTATTGAAACTGGTTGATCCAGGTCTTTTATTTTGCATATGACTTTATATACCACTGGACTGTAAACTTCTTGGAGAAGACTCTTAGCTCTTTTGGCCAGTTCCTCTCATTATATCCCTAGTTTGTATGGCCTTTTATTTTCGAGAGGTGGATGTAACTCTATTCTGGAAAGGTTTTATTTATGGGTGTCATGGGATTTATCTGGAGGGGCATGTACACATTATCAGAGACAGACACAGGTATTATGCAGGGGGCCACTGTGTGCCTTATCTGAGGAAGACACATGTTTGTTATCTACGGGCTCATTCTATTCCCACTATTGTGCATCTTTTGCCTTCCAATGTTTGTAGCCATAAAACACGTCTTGTCATTGGGTCCCACCATTCCTCTCCTCCTCCTACACTCACCCACCAGCCCTCTCAAGTCTTCACACTTCATACTGGCCCTAAATCATCTGGAGACAGGAAAAGTGCATATGGAATAATTGGGAAGTGTCAGTAAATGGCAGGCAGCTAATAATTTAGTGCAGTCTGACAGTGAGTGTAGGAAGCTGTGGCAGCACCTGGGGTGTAACGAAATACATGTAACACACCAGGGGATGTAATACAATGCAGTGTCACAACACATGTCAACTGTAACATCTTGTCACTGGCAAACAATCCATAGGTGGTGCAGAGGGGAGACATTTTACCCATGAGGGCCACAATGGAAATGAGTATTCTATTAAATTAGAGGAGCTAAGAAGACTAGCAAACTCATAAAATTTAGATGAGTTTTCTCATATTTATTGCATTTCATTATACATTTCATTTCATGTTGGTGGGCAGTTTCAAATCAGGTTTTGTTAGAAGATATACTGTATATAGACTCACACATAGTGCTGTATTTCTGCGTAGGCCAAGCTTAGGGCAGCACATTTTCAGAGGTGATAGCCATTAATATTATCAGCATTGTTACCCCCTGGGGCTGACCATGCCCAATCTTTTATTTTGCATATGACTTACTTAGAGCCCTAGGGGGTAACACACACTTAATTGGATATCGTGCCATTAACAAAAGTTATACAAAACAGTCAGAGGTGCTCATCAGAGAACGAACCAAACTTAATAGGTTAGTTCTATGGCCATGATAACCCACTCTGAGAGCAACCTCTTTTATCTCACTTGTGCCCTTCACAGGGAGAAATATCCTGTAGTATATCAGTCTGGTCCCACTCAAAAGAGTGATCCAGCCCTAAAATACCAGGCAATTCTACCCTGAACGGGAGAAACAGCAAACCCCAGACGTGTTTCAGCCTTTATGGGCCTCGTCAGTGAGGTGCAGCTGAACTCCCTAAGGCACAGTGAGCAAGGTGTCCACGTCTGGAGTCCCCTATTACCCTTTGGGAGACTAAACCCTAAGGGTAATTTGCATAAACAAAAAAAAGGTAAGTCAGAGGTGCTCATCAGAGAACAAACCAACCTTAATAGGTTAGTTCTATAGCCATGATAACCCACTCTGAGAGCAACCTCTTTTAGCTCACTTGTGCCCTTCACAGGGAGAAATATCCTGTAGTATATCAGTCTGGTCCCACTCAAAAGAGTGATCCAGCCCCGAAATACCAGGCAATTCTACCCTGAACGGGAGAAACAGCAAACCCCAGATGCGTTTCGTCCTTTATGGGCCTCGTCAGTGAGGTGCAGCTGAACTCCCTAAGGCACAGTGAGCAAGGGGTCCACGTCTGGAGTCCCCTATTACCCTTAGGGAGACTAAACCCTAAGGGTAATTTGCATAAACAAAAAAAGGTAAGTCAGAGGTGCTCATCAGAGAACGAACCAACCCTAATAGGTTAGTTCTATAGTCATGATAAGCCACACTGAGAGCAACCTCTTTTAGCTCACTTGTGCCCTTCACAGGGAGAAATATCCTGTAATATACCAGTCTGGTCTCACTCAAAAGAGTGACGCAGCCCCGAAATACCAGGCAATTCTACCCTGAACAGGAGAGTTACTAAGAGAGTTTTTATTTGGTGGAACAGAAAGGGTGACTGATAAAAATGTCAAATTGTAGGAAAATCTACAGGTAGCTTTTCTTACTCTTTATGGTTAAACCATCTTGTTGGCATAACAGCGTCTCTTTAAGTGGATGAGAAGCGAACATGGGGTTTTCACTGTAAAAGCAGAAATAGTGAGGAATGGAGCATGAATTACGAGCTTAAGTGAAATTATCTTATTGTTTGCTTTTGATTTAGAACATAGGCTCATCCATTTTATTAGATGATTTAGCTTGTTCCATGGGAAAAAACAGCATTAGAGTCCCGGTAATAATTGAAATTGGCAATTAAAGAGGCATTGAAAGCACAGATTTTTTTCTTCAAGTTAATGATGTACTTATGGGTAGAAAATAAAGAAGATTTTTTTTTAAACTTACATGAATGTCCATCTAGGTACGCTGATGACATTGTATTGAACAAGCTCTTTGTGTATGAAACATTAAGCTTGTCCAATCCAATGCCTGCATTCAATAAACTCTCTAGATTATGGCTACTAGGCCTAGTTCTGTTCCTACATCTTGGTTAAGGTGTCTACTGTTAGGGAAATCAGATCTGTATATAACAAGTAGTTTCTGATCCCAAGGACACATGAGCATCTGTAAGGTATATAGCTTGTCCCTATGTCCAGCTGTGTGGCAGGTATACAAACTGTTTCTGTATCCAGCTGTGTGACAGGTATTTAGCCTGCCCCTGTATCTTAGCTGTGACAAGTATAAAGCCAGTCCCCTTGTCTAGTAGTGAGAGAGTTATACAAGACAGTCCTTGTGTCCAGTTGTGTGACAGGTATTCAAACTCTATCTGTGTCCAGCTGTGTGACAGATATACAGCCAGTCTGTGTCCAGCTGTGTGACATATAAACAGTCTGTTCCTGTTGTCCAGCTGTGTGGCAGGTATACAAACTGTTTCTGTATCCAGCTGTGTGACAGGTATTCAGCCTGCCGCTGTATCTAGCTATGACAAGTATAAAGCCAGTCCCCTTGTCTAGTAGTGGGAGAGTTATACAAGCCAGTCCTTGTGTCCAGTTGTGTGACAGGTATTCAGCCTGCCGCTGTATCTAGCTATGACAAGTATAAAGCCAGTCCCCTTGTCTAGCAGTGAGAGAGTTATACAAGCCAGTCCTTGTGTCCAGTTGTGTGACAGGTATTCAAACTATATCTGTGTCCAGCTGTGTGACAGATAAACAGTCTGTTCCTGTTGTCCAGCTGTGTGGCAGGTATATAATCCATATCTGGTATTCAGCCAGTCCCTGTGTCCAGCTGTTTGACAGATATACAGCCTGTCCCTCTGTCCAGATGTGTGACAGATATGCTGTCTGTCCCTATTTTCAGCTGTGTGACAGGTATACAGCCTACCTCTGTGAATAGTAATATAAGAGGTATACAGCTAGTTCCTTTGTCCAACTGTGAGACAGATATACAGGGTATCCCTGTGTCTACTTGTGTAATGGGTATACAGCCAACCCCTGTGCCCAGCTCTATGAGAAGTATACAGCCTGTCCCTGTGTCCAGCAGTGTGATTGGTATACAGCCCATATCTGTATTTAGCTATGTGACGGGTATAGAGCAAGTCCCTCTGTCTGTGTTACCGATATAAAGCCTGTTCATGTACCCAGCTGTGTGGCAGATAAACAGTCTATGCCTATGTCCAACTAGGTGACAGATATACAACCTGCCCAGATATACAACCCATATCTGTATCTAGATGTGTGAGTGGTATACAGCCAGTCCTTGTGTCTGTGACAGATATGCAGCCTGTCCCTGTGTCCAGCTGTGTGACAGGTATACAAACAATATCTATGTCCAACTGCATGCGCAGCTATTTCCTGTCATTTCCTGTGTCCAGCTGTATACAGTCAGTCCATGTGTCCAGTTTTGTGACCAAAATATAGCAGTATCATTCCCAGCCGTATTACACATATACAACCAATATCTGCATCTAAAGGATCGGTGATTGGGTTCAATGAGACCACAATCTGATAGGCCTAAGCACTAAGGTTGATCTTCCAGTGGTGGTTACCGTGGTCTGCTGGGCGCCACGGTTACTTGATGTGTCGGGCGGGTGTATGACTAATATATGGTGTGCAGGTGTGCCGCTGTCTCCCAAGACACTGTTCACGCCGGTGTCCTATACGTATGCAAGAGAAGAGAGTGGGGGGAAGACTGTATAGTGCACAATCTGTAGTGTATCTGATCCAATGGTCACCTCTAATGACTCTTGTAAATCAGTTCTGAGATAGTGTGTCATATACTAAGTGCCAAATGCCCAATATATATTTCTTTGTGGATCGGCTCGGGATAAGTATACCGGGGTGTATACTCTTACTCAGTCGGTTGTCTTGTGCTTGTCAAGCATTCGCGATAGTGTGGTCCTCAGCAAAAGTATTCAAAGACGGTATCCAAAAGAATACATCTTTATTGATAATGTATGAGTTCAATTCCAGTGGTAAAAACCATTGATGGATACAATAAAATAAGTGTCAGATGAGTTTCGCTGCTGTGGTTCGCAGCTTCCTCAGTGACAAATCCTTATTTGGGTCGAGGCCTGCTCAAACCAAATGTGTAGGAATCGAGTATCCAGAACTGATTTACAAGAGACATTAGAGGTGACCATTGGATCAGATACACTACAGATTGTGTGCTATAATATCTGTATCTAGCTGTGCAACAGGTTTATCACGGAGACAAATAAACAGACTGTACCTGTGTCTAGCTATGTGAGAGGTATAGAGCCAGCCCTTGTTTCAAGGCCCAATATACAGCTAGTTAGTGTCTAATAATGAGAGACGTTTACAGCTAGTCCCTGTGCCCAGCTGGGTGACAGGTATTCACACCATGGCACCTCATTTAATTGAGCTACTTTGCTATTCAATTGGCTTCTATTTGCCGACTCTAAATGGCTTCTGAGTTACGGGCTTGAAAATATTGCGATGGTTAAACTCATAACTTACAGCCTCCAGAAGCCTTTGATCTTTTACTTTCGCAAGGCTAAAATCGCAAATCTCTATTCAATTGC
This sequence comes from Discoglossus pictus, assembly GCA_027410445.1. Classification (NCBI taxonomy): domain Eukaryota; kingdom Metazoa; phylum Chordata; class Amphibia; order Anura; family Alytidae; genus Discoglossus; species Discoglossus pictus. Next base: position 127,183,490 of record CM050169.1, on the reverse strand, counting down.
TTAATTTCCTTAAGCCCGCAAATGTTTTCACACCCTTAAAATTGCAAAGGAAGGAGACAATCCTACGAGTGCTAGAGAGGACACGCAAGTGGGTTAAACACCTATTCGTAGCACTGTAAATGCAAATATAAAATCAATACTGCTCTGTAAATAACGGGAAAAGCGATGATAGAGACTAGAATTAATTGCACAACAGTCTCAAGCCCGCAAATTGGTAGGAAATTAAAATTATTTTTATGTGTCATTTCAGGGTTAAATCGATCTTGGGTATCAATGTAATACATATCAGGACACCCACATGGACTAGTACAGTATTGGCATTCCTTTTCATAATTCTTTATTTTGCGTGGTTGCGAGACTGATCGCATATCGGACCCCAGAACCTAATGGATTGACATGTAACCTCCATGTTTTACTGCCGTAAAAATGATAGTCTCATTTTCTATTGGCTAATTTGAAATAAGCGGTTACGGGCTTGCCTAATTGATCATGTTCCCGCCCTGAACTGCTCAGAACCAGTGCACGGTTTACGGTTTCAGGACAGTAACTTGCGGCCTTCAGCAATTGAATAGCATCGCAATTAGAGATGAACAGGAGCCCGCAACACACCCGCAGACATTCGGCTGTCTGCGATCGAGTTGCAGGCTTGGAATTGAATATGGTCCCATGTGTCCAGCTCTGTGACAGATACACAGTCTATCACTGTAGCTTGCTATGTGACAGGTAAACAAAGTATATCTGTGTACAGATGTGTGAGAGGTATACAGCCAGTGACTGTACCTAGCAGTGTGACAGATATAGAGCCTATCCTTGTGTCCAGATGTGTGAGAGGTATACAGCCAGTGCCTGTACCTAGCAGTGTGACAGATATAGAGCCTATCCTTGTGTCCAGATGTGTGAGAGGTATACAGCCAGTGCCTGTATCTAGCAGTGTGACAGATATAGAGCCTATCCTTGTGTCCAGTTGTGTGAGAGGTATACAGCCAGTGCCTGGGTCTTGTGGTGTGACAGATATAGAGCCTATCCTTGTGTCCAGATGTGTGAGAGGTATACAACCAGTTCCTGTATCTAGCGGTGTGACAGATATAGAGCCTATCCTTGTGTCCAGATGTGTGATAGGTATACAGCCAGTGCCTGTATCTAGTGGTGTGTCAAATATAGATCCTATCCTTGTGTCCAGATGTGTGAGAGGTATACAGCCAGTGCCTGTATCTAGTGGTGTGACAGATTTAGAGCCTATCCTTGTGTCCAGATGTGTGAAAGGTATACAGCCAGTGCCTGTATCTAGTGGTGTGTCAAATATAGATCCTATCCTTGTGTCCAGATGTGTGAGAGGTATACAGCCAGTGCCTGTATCTAGCGGTGTGACAGATATAGAGCCTATCCTTGTGTCCAGTTGTGTGAGCGGTATACAGCCAGTGCCTGGGTCTAGGGGTGTGACAGATATAGAGCCTATCCTTGTGTCCAGTTGTGTGAGAGGTATACAGCCAGTTCCTGTATCTAGCGGTGTGACAGATATAGAGCCTATCCTTGTGTCCAGTTGTGTGAGAGGTATACAGCCAGTGCCTGTGTCTAGTGGTGTGACAGATATAGAGCCTATCCTTGTGTCCAGATGTGTGAGAGGTATACAGCCAGTGCCCCTATCTAGCTAAGTGACAGGTAGAGCCTATCCTTGTGTCCAGATGTGTGAGAGGTATACAGCCAGTGCCTGTGTCTAGGGGTGTGACAGATATAGATCCTCTCCTTGTGTCCAGATGTGTGAGAGGTATACAGCCAGTGCCTGTGTCTAGCGGTGTGACAGATATAGAGCCTATCCTTGTGTCCAGATGTGTGAGAGGTATACAGCCAGTGCCCCTATCTAGCTAAGTGACAGGTATAGAGCCTATCCTTGTGTCCAGATGTGTGAGAGGTATACAGCCAGTGCCTGTGTCTAGTGGTGTGACAGATATAGAGCCTATCCTTGTGTCCAGTTGTGTGAGAGGTATACAGCCAGTGCCTGTATCTAGCAGTGTGACAGATATAGAGCCTATCCTTGTGTCCAGATGTGTGAGCGGTATACAGCCAGTGCCTCTATCTAGCAGTGTGACAGATATAGATCCTATCCTTGTGTCCAGATGTGTGAGAGGTATACAGCCAGTGCCCCTATCTAGCAGTGTGACAGATATAGAGCCTATCCTTGTGTCCAGATGTGTGAGAGGTATACAGCCAGTGCCTGTATCTAGCGGTGTGACAGATATAGAGCCTATCCTTGTGTCCAGTTGTGTGAGAGGTATACAGCCAGTGCCTGTATCTAGCAGTGTGACAGATATAGAGCCTATCCTTGTGTCCAGATGTGTGAGAGGTATACAGCCAGTGCCCCTATCTAGCGGTGGGACAGATATAGATCCTATCCTTGTGTCCAGTTGTGTGAGAGGTATACAGCCAGTGCCTGGGTCTTGTGGTGTGACAGATATAGAGCCTATCCTTGAGTCCAGAAGTGTGAGAGGTATACAGCCAGTGCCTGTATCTAGCGATGTGACAGATATAGAGCCTATCCTTGTGTCCAGATGTGTGAGAGGTATACAGCCAGTGCCTGGGTCTAGTGGTGTGACAGATATAGAGCCTATCCTTGTGTCCAGATGTGTGAGAGGTATACAGCCAGTGCCTGTATCTAGCAGTGTGACAGATATAGATCCTATCCTTGTGTCCAGATGTGTGAGAGGTATACAGCCAGTGCCTGTATCTAGCGATGTGACAGATATAGAGCCTATCCTTGTGTCCAGATGTGTGAGAGGTATACAGCCAGTGCCTGGGTCTAGTGGTGTGACAGATATAGAGCCTATCCTTGTGTCCAGATGTGTGAGAGGTATACAGCCAGTGCCTGGGTCTAGTGGTGTGACAGATATAGAGCCTATCCTTGTGTCCAGATGTGTGAGAGGTATACAGCCAGTGCCTGTATCTAGCAGTGTGACAGATATAGATCCTATCCTTGTGTCCAGATGTGTGAGAGGTATACAGCCAGTGCCTGTATCTAGCGATGTGACAGATATAGAGCCTATCCTTGTGTCCAGATGTGTGAGAGGTATACAGCCAGTGCCTGGGTCTAGTGGTGTGACAGATATAGAGCCTATCCTTGTGTCCAGATGTGTGAGAGGTATACAGCCAGTGCCCCTATCTAGCGGTGGGACAGATATAGAGCCTATCCTTGTGTCCAGTTGTGTGAGCGGTATACAGCCAGTGCCTGGGTCTAGTGGTGTGACAGATATAGAGCCTATCCTTGTGTCCAGATGTGTGAGAGGTATACAGCTAGTGCCTGTGTCTAGGGGTGTGACAGATATAGAGCCTATCCTTGTGTCCAGAAGTGAGAGAGGTATACAGCCAGTTCCTGTACCTAGCAGCGTGACAGATATAGAGCCTATCCTTGTGTCCAGATGTGTGAGAGGTATACAGCCAGTGCCTGTATCTAGCAGTGTGACAGATATAGAGCCTATCCTTGTGTCCAGATGTGTGAGAGGTATACAGCCAGTGCCCCTATCTAGCTAAGTGACAGATATAGAGCCTATCCTTGTGTCCAGATATGTGAGAGGTATACAGCCAGTGCCTGTATCTAGCGGGGTGACAGATATAGAGCCTATCCTTGTGTTCAGATGTGTGAGAGGTATACAGCCAGTGCCCCTATCTAGCAGTGTGACAGATATAGAGCCTATCCTTGTGTCCAGATATGTGAGAGGTATACAACCAGTGCCTGTATCTAGCGGTGTGAAAGATATACAGCCTATCCTTGTGTCCAGATGTGTGAGAGGTATACAGCCAGTGCCTGTATCTAGCGGTGTGACAGATATAGAGCCTATCCTTGTGTCCAGATGTGTGAGAGGTATACAGCTAGTGCCTGTGTCTAGGGGTGTGACAGATATAGAGCCTATCCTTGTGTCCAGAAGTGAGAGAGGTATACAGCCAGTTCCTGTACCTAGCAGCGTGACAGATATAGAGCCTATCCTTGTGTCCAGAAGTGAGAGAGGTATACAGCCAGTGCCTGTATCTAGCGGTGTGACAGATATAGAGCCTATCCTTGTGTCCAGATGTGTGAGAGGTATACAGCCAGTGCCCCTATCTAGCAGTGTGACAGATATAGAGCCTATCCTTGTGTCCAGATGTGTGAGAGGTATACAGCCAGTGCCTGTATCTAGCAGTGTGACAGATATAGAGCCTATCCTTGTGTCCAGATGTGTGAGAGGTATACAGCCAGTGCCCCTATCTAGCGATGTGACAGATATAGAGCCTATCCTTGTGTCCAGTTGTGTGAGAGGTATACAGCCAGTGCCCCTATCTAGCAGTGTGACAGATATAGAGCCTATCCTTGTGTCCAGATGTGTGAGAGGTATACAGCCAGTGCCTGTGTCTAGCGGTGTGACAGATATAGAGCCTATCCTTGTGTCCAGTTGTGTGAGAGGTATACAGCCAGTGCCCCTATCTAGCAGTGTGACAGATATAGAGCCTATCCTTGTGTCCAGATATGTGAGAGGTATACAGCCAGTGCCTGTATCTAGCGGTGTGAAAGATATAGAGCCTATCCTTGTGTCCAGATGTGTGAGAGGTATACAGCCAGTGCCTGTATCTAGCGGTGTGACAGATATAGAGCCTATCCTTGTGTCCAGATGTGTGAGAGGTATACAGCCAGTGCCTGTATCTAGCGGTGTGACAGATATAGAGCCTATCCTTGTGTCCAGATGTGTGAGAGGTATACAGCCAGTGCCCCTATCTAGCTAAGTGACAGATATAGAGCCTATCCTTGTGTCCAGATGTGTGAGAGGTATACAGCCAGTGCCTGGGTCTAGTGGTGTGACAGATATAGAGCCTATCCTTGTGTCCAGATGTGTGAGAGGTATACAGCCAGTGCCTGTATCTAGCGATGTGACAGATATAGAGCCTATCCTTGTGTCCAGATGTGTGAGCGGTATACAGCCAGTGCCTGTATCTAGCGGTGTGACAGATATAGAGCCTATCCTTGTGTCCAGATGTGTGAGAGGTATACAGCCAGTGCCTGTGTCTAGCGATGTGACAGATATAGAGCCTATCCTTGTGTCCAGATGTGTGAGAGGTATACAGCCAGTGCCTGTGTCTAGGGGTGTGACAGATATAGAGCCTATCCTTGTGTCCACATGTGTGAGAGGTATACAGCCAGTGCCTGTGTCTAGCGATGTGACAGATATAGAGCCTATCCTTCTGTCCAGATGTGTGAGAGGTATACAGCCAGTGCCTGTATCTAGCGGTGTGACAGATATAGAGCCTATCCTTGTGTCCAGATGTGTGAGAGGTATACAGCCAGTGCCTGTATCTAGCGGTGTGACAGATATAGAGCCTATCCTTCTGTCCACATGTGTGAGAGGTATACAGCCAGTGCCTGTATCTAGCGGTGTGACAGATATAGAGCCTATCCTTGTGTCCAGATGTGTGAGAGGTATACAGCCAGTGCCTGTATCTAGCGGTGTGACAGATATAGAGCCTATCCTTGTGTCCAGATGTGTGAGAGGTATACAGCCAGTGCCCCTATCTAGCTAAGTGACAGATATAGAGCCTATCCTTGTGTCCAGATGTGTGAGAGGTATACAGCCAGTGCCTGGGTCTAGTGGTGTGACAGATATAGAGCCTATCCTTGTGTCCAGATGTGTGAGAGGTATACAGCCAGTGCCTGTGTCTAGCGGTGTGACAGATATAGAGCCTATCCTTGTGTCCAGATGTGTGAGAGGTATACAGCCAGTGCCTGGGTCTAGTGGTGTGACAGATATAGAGCCTATCCTTGTGTCCAGATGTGTGAGAGGTATACAGCCAGTGCCTGTATCTAGCAGTGTGACAGATATAGAGCCTATCCTTGTGTCCAGTTGTGTGAGAGGTATACAGCCAGTGCCTGGGTCTAGTGGTGTGACAGATATAGAGCCTATCCTTGTGTCCAGATGTGTGAGAGGTATACAGCCAGTGCCCCTATCTAGCGGTGTGACAGATATAGAGCCTATCCTTGTGTCCAGATGTGTGAGAGGTATACAGCCAGTGCCTGTGTCTAGCGGTGTGACAGATATAGAGCCTATCCTTGTGTCCAGATGTGTGAGAGGTATACAGCCAGTGCCTGTGTCTAGCGGTGTGACAGATATAGAGCCTATCCTTGTGTCCAGATGTGTGAGAGGTATACAGCCAGTGCCTGTGTCTAGTGGTGTGACAGATATAGAGCCTATCCTTGTGTCCAGATGTGTGAGAGGTATACAGCCAGTGCCTGGGTCTAGTGGTGTGACAGATATAGAGCCTATCCTTGTGTCCAGATGTGTGAGAGGTATACAGCCAGTGCCTGTATCTAGCGGTGTGACAGATATAGAGCCTATCCTTGTGTCCAGATGTGTGAGAGGTATACAGCCAGTGCCTGTGTCTAGCGATGTGACAGATATAGAGCCTATCCTTGTGTCCAGATGTGTGAGAGGTATACAGCCAGTTCCTGTATCTAGCAGTGTGACAGATATAGAGCCTATCCTTGTGTCCAGATGTGTGAGAGGTATACAGCCAGTGCCTGTATCTAGCGGTGTGACAGATATAGAGCCTATCCTTGTGTCCAGATGTGTGAGAGGTATACAGCCAGTGCCTGTATCTAGCGGTGTGACAGATATAGAGCCTATCCTTGTGTCCAGATGTGTGAGAGGTATACAGCCAGTGCCTGTATCTAGCGGTGTGACAGATATAGAGCCTATCCTTGTGTCCAGATGTGTGAGAGGTATACAGCCAGTGCCTGTATCTAGCAGTGTGACAGATATAGAGCCTATCCTTGTGTCCAGATGTGTGAGAGGTATACAGCCAGTGCCTGTATCTAGCGGTGTGACAGATATAGAGCCTATCCTTGTGTCCAGATGTGTGAGAGGTATACAGCCAGTGCCTGTATCTAGCGGTGTGACAGATATAGAGCCTATCCTTGTGTCCAGATGTGTGAGAGGTATACAGCCAGTGCCTGTATCTAGCGTGTGACAGATATAGAGCCTATCCTTGTGTCCAGATGTGTGAGAGGTATACAGCCAGTGCCTGTATCTAACGGTGTGACAGATATAGAGCCTATCCTTGTGTCCAGATGTGTGAGAGGTATACAGCCAGTGCCTGTATCTAGCGTGTGACAGATATAGAGCCTATCCTTGTGTCCAGATGTGTGAGAGGTATACAGCCAGTGCCTGTATCTAGCGGTGTGACAGATATAGAGCCTATCCTTGTGTCCAGATGTGTGAGAGGTATACAGCCAGTGCCTGTATCTAGCGGTGTGACAGATATAGAGCCTATCCTTGTGTCCAGATGTGTGAGAGGTATACAGCCAGTGCCTGTATCTAGCTGTGTGACAGATATAGAGCCTATCCTTGTGTCCAGATGTGTGAGAGGTATACAGCCAGTGCCCTGTATCTAGCGTGTGACAGATATAGAGCCTATCCTTGTGTCCAGATGTGTGAGAGGTATACAGCCAGTGCCTGTATCTAGCAGTGTGACAGATATAGAGCCTATCCTTGTGTCCAGATGTGTGAGAGGTATACAGCCAGTGCCTGTATCTAGCGGTGTGACAGATATAGAGCCTATCCTTGTGTCCAGATGTGTGAGAGGTATACAGCCAGTGCCTGTATCTAGCGGTGTGACAGATATAGAGCCTATCCTTGTGTCCAGATGTGTGAGAGGTATACAGCCAGTGCCTGTATCTAGCGGTGTGACAGATATAGAGCCTATCCTTGTGTCCAGATGTGTGAGAGGTATACAGCCAGTGCCTGTATCTAGCGTGTGACAGATATAGAGCCTATCCTTGTGTCCAGATGTGTGAGAGGTATACAGCCAGTGCCTGTATCTAGCGGTGTGACAGATATAGAGCCTATCCTTGTGTCCAGATGTGTGAGAGGTATACAGCCAGTGCCTGTATCTAGCGGTGTGACAGATATAGAGCCTATCCTTGTGTCCAGATGTGTGAGAGGTATACAGCCAGTGCCTCTATCTAGCTAAGTGACAGATATAGAGCCTATCCTTGTGTCCAGATGTGTGAGAGGTATACAGCCAGTGCCTGTATCTAGCGGTGTGACAGATATAGAGCCTATCCTTGTGTCCAGATGTGTGAGAGGTATACAGCCAGTGCCTGTATCTAGCGGTGTGACAGATATAGAGCCTATCCTTGTGTCCAGATGTGTGAGAGGTATACAGCCAGTGCCTGTATCTAGCGATGTGACAGATATAGAGCCTATCCTTGTGTCCAGATGTGTGAGAGGTATACAGCCAGTGCCTGTATCTAGCGGTGTGACAGATATAGAGCCTATCCTTGTGTCCAGATGTGTGAGAGGTATACAGCCAGTGCCTCTATCTAGCAGTGTGACAGATATAGAGCCTATCCTTGTGTCCAGTTGTGTGAAACGTATACAGCCAGTGCCTGGGTCTAGTGGTGTGACAGATATAGAGCCTATCCTTGTGTCCAGATGTGTGAGAAGTATACAGCCAGTGCCTGTACCTAGCAGTATGAAAGATATAGAGCCTATCCTTGTGTCCAGATGTGTGAGAGGTATACAGCCAGTGCCTGTATCTAGCGGTGTGACAGATATAGAGCCTATCCTTGTGTCCAGATGTGTGAGAGGTATACAGCCAGTGCCCCTATCTAGCTAAGTGACAGATATAGAGCCTATCCTTGTGTCCAGATGTGTGAGAGGTATACAGCCAATGCCTGGGTCTAGTTGTGTGACAGATATAGAGCCTATCCTTGTGTCCAGATGTGTGAGAGGTATACAACCAGTGCCTGTATCTAGCAGTGTGACAGATATAGAGCCTATCCTTGTGTCCAGATGTGTGAGAGGTATACAGCCAGTGCTTGGGTCTAGTGGTGTGACAGATATAGAGCCTATCCTTGTGTCCAGATGTGTGAGAGGTATACAGCCAGTGCTTGGGTCTAGTGGTGTGACAGATATAGAGCCTATCCTTGTGTCCAGATGTGTGAGCGGTATACAGCCAGTGCCCCTATCTAGCGGTGAGACAGATATAGAGCCTATCCTTGTGTCCAGATGTGTGAGAGGTATACAGCCAATGCCTGGGTCTAGTGGTTTGACAGATATAGATCCTATCCTTGTGTCCAGATGTGTTAGAGGTATATAGCTAGTTCCCCTATCTAGCTAAGTGACTGATATAGAGCCTGTCCTTGTGTCCAGATGTGTGAGAGGTATACAGCCAGTGCCTGTATCTAGCGGTGTGACAGATATAGAGCCTATCCTTGTGTCCAGATGTGTGAGAGGTATACAGCCAGTGCCTGTATCTAGCAGTGTGACAGATATAGAGCCTATCCTTGTGTCCAGATGTGTGAGAGGTATACAGCCAGTGCCTGTATCTAGCAGTGTGACAGATATAGCGCCTATCCTTGTGTCCAGATGTGTGAGAGGTATACAGCCAATGCCTGGGTCTAGTGGTGTTACAGATATATTGCCTATCCTTGTGTCCAGATGTGTGAGAGGTATACAGCCAGTGCCTGTGTCTAGCGGTGTGACAGATATAGAGCCTATCCTTGTGTCCTGATGTGTGAGAGGTATACAGCCAATTCCTGGGTCTAGTGGTGTGACAGATATATTGCCTATCCTTGTGTCCAGATGTGTGAGAGGTATACAGCCAGTGCCTGTATCTAGCGGTGTGACAGATATAGATCCTATCCTTGTGTCCAGATGTGTGAGAGGTATACAGCCAGTGCCTGTATCTAGCAGTGTGACAGATATAGAGCCTATCCTTGTGTCCAGATGTGTGAGAGGTATACAACCAGTGCCTGTATCTAGCAGTGTGACAGATATAGAGCCTATCCTTGTGTCCAGATGTGTGAGAGGTATACAGACAGTGCCTGGGTCTAGTGGTGTGACAGATATAGAGCCTATCCTTGTGTCCAGATGTGTGAGAGGTATACAACCAGTGCCTGTATCTAGCAGTGTGACAGATATAGAGCCTATCCTTGTGTCCAGATGTGTGAGAGGTATTCAGCCAGTGCCCCTATCTAGCGGTGAGACAGATATATAGCCTATCCTTTTGTCCAGATGTGTGAGAGGTATACAGCCAATGCCTGGGTCTAGTGGTGTGACAGATATAGATCCTATCCTTGTGTCCAGATGTGTAAGAGGTATTTAGCTAGTGCCCCTATCTAGCTAAGTGACTGATATAGATCCTGTCCTTGTGTCCAGATGTGTGAGAGGTATACAGCCAGTGCCTGTACCTAGCAGCGTGACAGATATAGAGCCTATCCTTGTGTCCAGTTGTGTGAGAGGTATACAGCCAGTGCCTGTGTCTAGCGGTGTGACAGATATAGAGCCTATCCTTGTGTCCAGATGTGTGAGAGGTATACAACCAGTGCCTGTATCTAGCAGTGTGACAGATATAGAGCCTATCCTTGTGTCCAGATGTGTGAGAGGTATACAGCCAGTGCTTGGGTCTAGTGGTGTGACAGATATAGAGCCTATCCTTGTGTCCAGATGTGTGAGAGGTATACAGCCAGTGCCCCTATCTAGGGGTGAGACAGATATAGAGCCTATCCTTGTGTCCAGATGTGTGAGAGGTATACAGCCAATGCCTGGGTCTAGTGGTGTGACAGATATAGATCCTATCCTTGTGTCCAGATGTGTTAGAGGTATATAGCTAGTGCCCCTATCTAGCTAAGTGACAGGTATAGAGCCTATCCTTGTGTCCAGATGTGTGAGAGGTATACAGCCAGTGCCTGTATCTAGCGGTGTGACAGATATAGAGCCTATCCTTGTGTCCAGATGTGTGAGAGGTATACAGCCAGTGCCTGTATCTAGCAGTGTGACAGATATAGAGCCTATCCTTGTGTCCAGATGTGTGAGAGGTATACAGCCAGTGCCTGTATCTAGCAGTGTGACAGATATAGAGCCTATCCTTGTGTCCAGATGTGTGAGAGGTATACAGCCAATGCCTGGGTCTAGTGGTGTTACAGATATATTGCCTATCCTTGTGTCCAGATGTGTGAGAGGTATACAGCCAGTGCCTGTATCTAGCGGTGTGACAGATATAGAGCCTATCCTTGTGTCCAGATGTGTGAGAGGTATACAACCAGTGCCTGTATCTAGCAGTGTGACAGATATAGAGCCTATCCTTGTGTCCAGATGTGTGAGAGGTATACAGCCAGTGCCTGGGTCTAGTGGTGTGACAGATATAGAGCCTATCCTTGTGTCCAGATGTGTGAGAGGTATACAACCAGTGCCTGTATCTAGCAGTGTGACAGATATAGAGCCTATCCTTGTGTCCAGATGTGTGAGAGGTATTCAGCCAGTGCCCCTATCTAGCGGTGAGACAGATATATAGCCTATCCTTTTGTCCAGATGTGTGAGAGGTATACAGCCAATGCCTGGGTCTAGTGGTGTGACAGATATAGATCCTATCCTTGTGTCCAGATGTGTTAGAGGTATTTAGCTAGTGCCCCTATCTAGCTAAGTGACTGATATAGATCCTGTCCTTGTGTCCAGATGTGTGAGAGGTATACAGCCAGTGCCTGTACCTAGCAGCGTGACAGATATAGAGCCTATCCTTGTGTCCAGATGTGTGAGAGGTATACAGCCAGTGCCCCTATCTAGCAGTGTGACAGATATAGAGCCTATCCTTGTGTCCAGATGTGTGAGAAGTATACAGCCAGTGCCTGTATCTAGCGGTGTGACAGATATAGAGCCTATCCTTGTGTCCAGATGTGTGAGAGGTATACAGCCAGTGCCTGTATCTAGCGGTGTGACAGATATAGATCCTATCCTTGTGTCCAGATGTGTGAGAGGTATACAGCCAGTGCCTGTATCTAGCGGTGTGACAGATATAGAGCCTATCCTTGTGTCCAGATGTGTGAGAGGTATACAGCCAGTGCCTGTATCTAGCGGTGTGACAGATATAGATCCTATCCTTGTGTCCAGATGTGTGAGAGGTATACAGCCAGTTCCTGTATCTAGCGGTGTGACAGATATAGAGCCTATCCTTGTGTCCAGATGTGTGAGAGGTATACAGCCAGTGCCTGTATCTAGCGGTGTGACAGATATAGATCCTATCCATGTGTCCAGATGTGTGAGAGGTATACAGCCAGTGCCTGTATCTATTGGTGTGACAGATATAGAGCCTATCCTTGTGTCCAGATGTGTGAGAGGTATACAGCCAGTGCCTGTGTCTAGGGGTGTGACAGATATAGAGCCTATCCTTGTGTCCACATGTGTGAGAGGTATACAGCCAGTGCCTGTATCTAGCAGTGTGACAGATATAAATCCTATCCTTATGTCCAGATGTGTGAGAGGTATACAGCCAGTGCCTGTATCTAGCGGTGTGACAGATATAGAGCCTATCCTTGTGTCCAGATGTGTGAGAGGTATACAGCCAGTGCCTGTATCTAGCGGTGTGACAGATATAGATCCTATCCATGTGTCCAGATGTGTGAGAGGTATACAGCCAGTGCCTGTGTCTAGCGGTGTGACAGATATAGATCCTATCCTTGTGTCCAGATGTGTGAGAGGTATACAGCCAGTGCCTGTATCTAGCGGTGTGACAGATATAGAGCCTATCCTTGTGTCCAGATGTGTGAGAGGTATACAGCCAGTGCCTGTATCTAGCGATGTGACAGATATAGATCCTATCCTTGTGTCCAGATGTGTGAGAGGTATACAGCCAGTGCCTGTATCTAGCGGTGTGACAGATATAGATCCTATCCTTGTGTCCAGATGTGTGAGAGGTATACAGCCAGTGCCTGTATCTAGCGGTGTGACAGATATAGAGCCTATCCTTGTGTCCAGATTTGTGAGAGGTATACAGCCAGTGCCTGTATCTAGCAGTGTGACAGATATAGAGCCTATCCTTGTATCCAGATGTGTGAGAGGTATACAGCCAGTGCCTGTACCTAGCAGTGTGACAGATACAGAGCCTATCCTTGTGTCCAGATGTGTGAAAGGTGTACAGCCAGTGCCTGTATCTAGCGATGTGACAGATATAGATCCAATCCTTGTGTCCAGATGTGTGAGAGGTATACAGCCAGTGCCTGTATCTAGCGATGTGACAGATATAGATCCTATCCTTGTGTCCAGATGTTTGAGCGGTATACAGCCAGTGCCTGTTTCTAGCGATGTGACAGATATAGATCCTATCCTTGTGTCCAGATGTGTGAGAGGTATACAGCCAGTGCCTGTGTCTAGCGGTGTGACAGATATAGATCCTATCCTTGTGTCCAGATGTGTGAGAGGTATACAGCCAGTGCCTGTATCTAGCGATGTGACAGATATAGATCCTATCCTTGTGTCCAGATGTGTGAGAGGTATACAGCCAGTGCCTGTATCTAGCGATGTGACAGATATAGATCCTATCCTTGTGTCCAGATGTGTGAGAGGTATACAGCCAGTGCCTGTATCTAGCGGTGTGACAGATATAGAGCCTATCCTTGTGTCCAGATGTGTGAGAGGTATACAGCCAGTGCCTGTATCTAGCGGTGTGACAGATATAGATCCTATCCTTGTGTCCAGATGTGTGAGAGGTATACAGACAGTGCCTGTGTCTAGGGGTGTGACAGATATAGAGCCTATCCTTGTGTCCAGATGTGTGAGAGGTATACAGCCAGTGCCTGTATCTAGCGGTGTGACAGATATAGATCTTATCCTTGTGTCCAGATGTGTGAGAGGTATACAGCCAGTGCCTGTATCTAGCGGTGTGACAGATATAGATCTTATCCTTGTGTCCAGATGTGTGAGCGGTATACAGCCAGTGCCTCTATCTAGCGGTGTGACAGATATAGATCTTATCCTTGTGTCCAGATGTGTGAGAGGTATACAGCCAGTGCCTGTATCTAGCGGTGTGACAGATATAGATCTTATCCTTGTGTCCAGATGTGTGAGAGGTATACAGCCAGTGCCTGTATCTAGCGGTGTGACAGATATAGATCCTATCCTTGTGTCCAGATGTGTGAGAGGTATACAGCCAGTGCCTCTATCTAGCGGTGTGACAGATATAGAGCCTATCCTTGTGTCCAGATGTGTGAGAGGTATACAGCCAGTGCCTCTATCTAGCGGTGTGACAGATATAGAGCCTATCCTTGTGTCCAGATGTGTGAGAGGTATACAGCCAGTGCCTCTATCTAGCGGTGTGACAGATATAGAGCCTATCCTTGTGTCCAGATGTGTGAGCGGTATACAGCCAGTGCCTCTATCTAGCGGTGTGACAGATATAGATCCTATCCTTGTGTCCAGATGTGTGAGAGGTATACAGCCAGTGCCTGTATCTAGCGGTGTGACAGATATAGAGCCTATCCTTGTGTCCAGATTTGTGAGAGGTATACAGCCAGTGCCTGTATCTAGCAGTGTGACAGATATAGAGCCTATCCTTGTATCCAGATGTGTGAGAGGTATACAGCCAGTGCCTGTACCTAGCAGTGTGACAGATACAGAGCCTATCCTTGTGTCCAGATGTGTGAAAGGTGTACAGCCAGTGCCTGTATCTAGCGATGTGACAGATATAGATCCAATCCTTGTGTCCAGATGTGTGAGAGGTATACAGCCAGTGCCTGTATCTAGCGATGTGACAGATATAGATCCTATCCTTGTGTCCAGATGTTTGAGCGGTATACAGCCAGTGCCTGTTTCTAGCGATGTGACAGATATAGATCCTATCCTTGTGTCCAGATGTGTGAGAGGTATACAGCCAGTGCCTGTATCTAGCGATGTGACAGATATAGATCCTATCCTTGTGTCCAGATGTGTGAGAGGTATACAGCCAGTGCCTGTATCTAGCGATGTGACAGATATAGATCCTATCCTTGTGTCCAGATGTGTGAGAGGTATACAGCCAGTGCCTGTATCTAGCGGTGTGACAGATATAGAGCCTATCCTTGTGTCCAGATGTGTGAGAGGTATACAGCCAGTGCCTGTATCTAGCGGTGTGACAGATATAGATCCTATCCTTGTGTCCAGATGTGTGAGAGGTATACAGCCAGTGCCTGTGTCTAGGGGTGTGACAGATATAGAGCCTATCCTTGTGTCCAGATGTGTGAGAGGTATACAGCCAGTGCCTGTATCTAGCGGTGTGACAGATATAGAGCCTATCCTTGTGTCCAGTTGTGTGAGCGGTATACAGCCAGTGCCTGTATCTAGCGGTGTGACAGATATAGATCTTATCCTTGTGTCCAGATGTGTGAGCGGTATACAGCCAGTGCCTCTATCTAGCGGTGTGACAGATATAGATCTTATCCTTGTGTCCAGATGTGTGAGAGGTATACAGCCAGTGCCTGTATCTAGCGGTGTGACAGATATAGATCTTATCCTTGTGTCCAGATGTGTGAGAGGTATACAGCCAGTGCCTGTATCTAGCGGTGTGACAGATATAGATCCTATCCTTGTGTCCAGATGTGTGAGAGGTATACAGCCAGTGCCTCTATCTAGCAGTGTGACAGATATAGAGCCTATCCTTGTGTCCAGATGTGTGAGAGGTATACAGCCAGTGCCTCTATCTAGCGGTGTGACAGATATAGAGCCTATCCTTGTGTCCAGATGTGTGAGAGGTATACAGCCAGTGCCTCTATCTAGCGGTGTGACAGATATAGAGCCTATCCTTGTGTCCAGATGTGTGAGCGGTATACAGCCAGTGCCTCTATCTAGCGGTGTGACAGATATAGAGCCTATCCTTGTGTCCAGATGTGTGAGAGGTATACAGCCAGTGCCTGTATCTAGCGGTGTGACAGATATAGAGCCTATCCTTGTGTCCAGATGTGTGAGAGGTATACAGCCAGTGCCTGTGTCTAGCAGTGTGACAGATATACAGTCCGTCCCTGTGTCCAGAGTGAGAGGTATACAGCCAGCCCATGTTTGACAGATATACATAAGTCCTGTATCTTCACTACATTAGTATTTAAGCAATGGAGATATACTGGTGATTGGGAGCAGGCCTGCATTACAGAACTGTGTGTGGGATCATCAAAATGCAATTGATTCATTAAAAAGCACTTAAAGTAACCTGGCAATGAGACAAGATTTCACAAAGCATAGAGGAAGACCCAATGGCAATTATAATGTAATACCCATAGGACTCACAGGAATCTGGATCTGATGCAGAGCTGGGACCTGCTGGTTTAGAGATGTGGGAAACCTGCCCACTGCTGGGAACACCACTAGTACACAATGGATGCACAACTAATAAGAACTAATGCACAACTAGTTTCTATGTAAGATACAACTAATCCCTTATACCATTCAACCAATCCACATGTAACACACAACTAATTCCCATACAACACACATCTAATAACAGATAACATTCAGCTAATCATAACTTACCACGTATAACACACTGCTAATCACACACATCACACAACTAACTCACATAACTCAACACTAATATACACAAACACTACTAATCAAATATAACTTGCAACTAAGAGACAATAAAATAGAACCAATACAGACATAACATAAACTACAACAAATCAGACATAACACACAACTAATACAATCATAAGATTGCTAATACATATCAACTAACCATAACTAGCACACACATAACATATAACTAATCCCAACTAACCTGCACATAATACACAAATATTACACACAGAATATGCAACTAATAGACAACTAATTATAACTAACTAGCGACTTGCCAGTCAAAAATTACGGGGCAATAAAATTGTAAGGCTGTTTGCCACAGACATTAATTTTTTTGGTGGCGCTCATCGCGTGGCTCGCAATGAGCACCTTCATTGCGAGTCTCTTGGTTGTTGTATTTTTTTTTATCAGAGGCGCTTTTGCTGTCATTGTAAGGTCGGCGCTGATCTGCTTTTTGCGCTTATTGCAAGGCTGTCCCCTGGTGTAGTTTGTGTGCTATGAGCAGCGTTTTTTTTGGTGTATATGTATTTTTTATGCTAATTAAATAAGTAATAAATTAATAAATTAATATACTTTACCTGTTTGTAAGTAATATATGCAGGAAGCATTGTGCGGAAGAGCTAACAATCTGTTTTGATGTTCCTGCAGCATACAATGTAGGTTTGCACTGTTGTGGAGCTGAGGTGTAAGTGTCAGCAATGTGTGCAGTGTGTAGTGTAAATAGGCTGCTGTCGTACTTTTTTGTGTAAGTCTGTTGTTAGTCATTGCGTGTTTTTTTTTTAAAGTCCCGCTTGTGTGGTCGTTTGTAACGGGTTGTGAGGCGCTCATCTCCACCAGCGCAAGGAGCGCCTTTGGCGCTTCTTGCCAG
Source organism: Discoglossus pictus (assembly GCA_027410445.1). Classification (NCBI taxonomy): domain Eukaryota; kingdom Metazoa; phylum Chordata; class Amphibia; order Anura; family Alytidae; genus Discoglossus; species Discoglossus pictus. Next base: position 127,166,288 of record CM050169.1, on the reverse strand, counting down.
CAACTGCGGCCCATGCTTCGCAGTTGCGGCGGGCTCCCAATGCTAGCCCGCAAGCATTAGAAACAACCCATAATGCTGACAACTATATATGTGACTAGCGACTTGCCCGTCAAAACATTTCGGCAATAAGATTGTAAGGCAGGTAATGTTGTTTGTATTTGAAATTAATTTTGTTGGTGTTTTAAGATCTTTCGGCACTCATTGCGAGGCTCTTGGTTGTTTGTGTGCTATGAGCAGCGTTGGTGATTTTCGGGTGTCTAATCTCCGAAATGTTGACTTAAATGGAGGTGTAACTTCACTTGCAGAGGTCCTGGGTGCCCCCCTTGCTGTGGGTAAGCTTTTTATGTGTTTGTTGTGTGTATTTATTGTGTTTTTAATGTTTTTCGGGTTGCGCGGGTTGCATACTTGTTTTCGGATCTTGTACGTCTTATTCGTAAAATCTGTAGATGTTTGGTGGTGTTTTGCGGCTTTAGAGTGCTGTAGCCTCGTTTTCGTTTTTTTCAGCAGCCATTTTTTCTCTTGCTTAGGGTATTTTATGGTGTGTAATCTCTTTTATTTCTAGTTAAATTGAGGTGTAGCTTCAGTTTTTGAGGTCCTGGGTGCACCTCCTTGCTGTAGGTAAGCTTTTTATGTATTTGTTGTGTGTATTTATGTTTTCAAGTGCGCGGGTTTCGGGCATTTTTTGCGAGTTTGTAATGGGTTGTAACGCGTCTCGTATTTTTGTTTCGTAAGTCCGTAAATTTAGCGGCGCTCCATGCCAGCAACTGCGAGAGCTACGCGAGCCCGCAGCGTTAGCAACAACCCGCCTGCTCACAACTATATATGTGATAGAAGAAAATATACAAATTCAGTTAGTACACAACTAATTTATAAACATCTACAGCCTTATTAAATTGTGATTCGGCCAATTGAATAGGGCTCTATATAAGCACATAGCATATATTTTTTACAGAAGTTTTTAGTTAGTGAACTTCTATCCAAAATCAAAGTCTTCACTAACTAAAAACTTCTGTAAAAAAAATATGTTATTATATATATAGAGCCCTATTCAATTTGCTGAATCGCAATTTAATAAGGCTGCTAATCTCAGCTAACAGAGACAACTAAAAAACAACTAACCACAACCAAATAAAGAATACACTACTAATCACACATAATGAACAACTAAGCACACATGACACAATTAATACACACCTAATCAGAATGTATATACAACTAATAACTAATCAGCAATAAATATACAACTAGTACAAATCTTTTACTAAACTAATAAATATGTATTACACACTTCATAAACAGCTAATATCGACTAATCCCAAATAATGAACAAATAATGATACTAAAAAACCTTAATAAATAACTAATGCTCAAAGGAGTTTGCATGAGCCTAGACCAGTGGTTCCCAAACCGCTCCTCAAAACCCTCCAGGCAGGCCATGATTTAGATCAAATACTGTGTGAATACACAGCTGAATCAATTTGAGGCTGTTGAACACTAGTTGCCTCCCCTTTGTTCACACAGTGTTTAACCTAAATCATGGCCTGTCTGGTGTGTATTGGGTTGTGTGTGTGTGTGTGTGTGTGTGTGTGTGTGTGGGTGGGGGGGGGGGGGGTGGAGATGACATATATATGTATCAGTTGTTCTGGGAAGATAGCTACACAAACTATACACAAATGCACACGTTGCACCTGATGTTGTTATGCATAACATACAACTGATACACATATATGTCATGACTGACTTTAGGGGGACCCCGCTGTACCCCACAAGCAAAGGCCTGTATGGCCCAAGACCGAACTGTCACAGCCCCTGAACTCAAGGACTACTTTGCTCTATCATGGACTATTTTGTTTGACCATAATAACCTGTGTAATGTTAGGCCTCAGGCTCTGATCCAGTACCCTGCATCCCAAAAGAGCAGGGTCTGTGAGTATTTGCGCCTAATAAGGATTGTTTATATAATCTTTAGTGTTCAGGGTGTGGTTATGCCAAGTCCATCTAAAAAGTTCCAGCATATCTAGTACTGCTATAATGTTCTCATTTAGTAGGATGATTTGGGTCATTGTATAAAGTTTAAAGAATCTATTTGCGCTCAGAAGTAGGCCCTAGACTAGTGTTTCTGAACTCCAGTCCTCAGGGCCCACTAACAGTTCACCTGTTAGGTATATCCCTGCTTGAGCACAGATGAGCTAATCAGAGGCTCAGCCGGTGGTTAAACAGAAGTACTGAGACCCTGGTTAACTCACCTGTGCACAAGCAGGGCTATACCTAAACTGATAACTGTTGGTTGGCCATGAGGTCTGGAGTTGAGAAGCCCTGGTCTAGGGCATAATATTATAAATCACTTCAGAGGTTACAGGACAAGGATAGTTTATTACCCTCTGGAATGTTTTTTTTTTCTGTCAGACAGGGCACTAAGGGGGATATATGGGTTAATACATTAAGCAGAAACTTCTAGTACTAATATAGAATTGGGGAAAGTATGTAATATGTGTGTCTCATTAATTCTGTTTACATCACTTTGTATGATATTCACTGTATGATGGTTTATATGATATCTTAAGCAAAATGATATTAGGAATTCCATTCCCACACCCACTAGGTTGGCATGTAGGATATATACCAGACCCTGAAGTTTATTGCTTCCCCTAGAGTTGTCAAGAGTGGATGAACAGAGATAGAGAGTGTTGATAAGAAATGTGGAATTACAACAAGGAAACTTTCCAGACCATCCCGAGACATCTGGAGACCATGAAGGGAGTGGGGGAGATCAAACCAGCCTTGATTACCCATGTGGGGACGGACTATACTGGAGGATGTTTTTTTAGATTGTGTTAAATATCTGTGTGAAAAGAATAAACTGAGTTTGTCACCTTGGTAAAAATGCACTAATCCAGGGTGCATGTCTATTTCTTGTATGATGTGCTATCCTAATTAAAGAGATCTGGTTGTCTTGCTTCTCCATGAATGATGTGAAATATATCCAAAGTTTGGAATACAACCCTAAGGGAATGAGCCCTTTTAGTAATTACGTTCAGTAATAAGAAACTTGATTCCTATGTAAAAACACAGGGAAAACAAAAGTTTCCAAGCGGCTCAATTATCTTTTTTGTCGCAACATAAAATATAGCTTTTAATTCCAATATATTAAAACAAACAAATAAATGTAAAATTCTATTTACATAATGCAGCGAGGCTGTGCATTCTATATGTCCAAATGGTAATATATAATATATATAATATAATGTATCTGATACAAAATAATGTTCTAGTATGCACTTGTACATTTAATATTGTTGCTTACATGTGATCTTCCCCCTCAAGACTGACCTACAAGGACATATAGTAGTTGATCAGATCCCAATATTAACATGGGGATAAATAGCCAATTAGTAACTGACAGATATACATTTCATTAATTGCTGTCCTTAATATGTACCAGAATGTAAGTAGACCTGAGAGACTCATGGTTTGTCTGACCTTGAATGCAGAGTCCTCGCTTATACAGGCATTCTCCCAAACTCCTGACACATTTCACCGCCACTGATGGCGGATTCCTGAAGGGAAATTAATGATGTGCCTGAACTGGCATGCTGGGTACTGAGATAACATAAAGTCACAACCTGGATATTGTTCCTGTAAGCTAAAGCAGGAGAGTTTGGGGGTGATTGTGGATCTTTGCATCTCTAGTGTCAATATAATATTCAACTAACACAAAGGTAATACACAATGTATAACAAACGCACAAATGACTCACCACTTGCACACCAATAGTAGACATAAACACATAGAATACATTGTATACGTAACTAACACAAACAAATGACACAACTTAAAATAACTAATAGCAAGTAATGCATACATATTACTCTGCGTACATACTCATTGTGGGTGCTACAGACACATGAACACTAAGACGTCAAGCAATGTGTAACTGTCAGTTATGGACCTATAGAACAGAGGTAGAGAATAGCAGACAGTGCACAGATCCAGGAGGTTATCAATCCAAACGTCCCGGATTGTTGTCAGAAATAGATTGGTCCAAAAACACGAGATCAGGGACAGACATCAAATGGATAATGGTAGGGATCATAATCTGGGTCAGTATCCAAAAAGCAGAAGTATCACGGAGATAATACACCCACAGACCAGAGTGCTTGCACAGGCAACAAAGCCAATGACTTAGCCCTATGCCCACTTTTGTGCCAAGATTGATGCTAGCTGTTTCATGTTCTGATGCTCAAATTCTGGTGCGTTGTGTGCAAAGTAGTAAAGCAACTGACAGTTGCAAGGCACTTCACTCAGGATTTATCTGGGTAGGTACACACCAATAAGACCATGATCCAGTAACAGTCTTCACATACCACTGGTGCCCTGTATGTCTGTGGGCAACAAGCTGGTGTCACAGGTCTACATTCAATAATTAAGCTTTAAACTCTGTCTAGAGACCCAAGGTTTCCTGCTAGAAAAAAACATGTTTCTTGCATTATTATTATTATTATTATTATTATTATCTTTATTTATATTGCGCCAACATATTCCGTAGCGCTGTACAGGGGTTGAGCATGACCTAAGTGTCATATTAGCTGCTGCTCTTTATACTGTCTGCTGAACTTAAATCAGAATACATCGATACACTGTGCGTCTGTGGATGTTTTATGTATGGTAGATAATATTGTGCTAAACTAAGCAGGTGTATTTACTATTTTTTTTTAAACTTATATTAAAAGCTTGATAACATTCCCAGAGGGATTCACAGAAAGTCATCTTAAAATTTAATAGGTTAACAATCTGTTGCAAACCTGCTGCAGGACTGTTTTAACTGAAAAAGTGGATACCTTTGTACAATATTATGTAAAATATTATTAATACTAGAATATTGCCCGCAAAAAATTACGGGAATCAAATTGTAAGTGAGCTAATGTGTGTATGGTAATGAACTAAATAATACATTAATAAAGGAATATAGTTTACCTATTATGAAGTAATATATGCAGGAAGCATTGTGTTGAAGAGCTGGCAATCTGTTTTCATGTTGCTGCAGTATACAATGTGTGTTTTCAGTGCTGTGGAGCTGCTGAGTAAGTGTGAGCAATGTGTGCAGGGTGTAGTGTAAATAGTGTGCGTGCGCGAGCCAAATACGTTAGGGTAGCTGTGTACTTCCGTTCTCTGTAAGTTACTGTTGTAAAAGGGCGCCTAATGTTTGGTACGCGGCTGTGGCTGATTTTGCGTCCGTGTTCTTCGATCTCGTCCGGCTTTTTCGGAAAATACGTATGTGTTTGGTGGTGTTTTGCGTGTTTAGGGTCCTGTAGCCTCGTTTTTGTTTTTTCGGCTGCCATTTTTTCTCTCGCTTAGGTGATTTTTGGGTGTCTAAACTCTTCAATTTGGACTTAAATGGAGGTGTAACTTCACTTGCAGAGGTCCTGGGTGCTCCCTCTTGCTGTGGGTAAGCATTTTGAGGTTCGCGCGGGTCGGCCGTTAAAGTCGGAATTTTGCGAGGTCGTAATGTTTTTTTTTTGTAAGTCCCGTGCCTCTTATTTCTGTGTCGTAAGTCCCTAAATGTTGCGAGGTCCGCAGTTGCTGTCATGGAGGGCCGCAACGTTAGCAACAACTTTGGACAACCCACAGTTATGACAACTATATACTGTATATACTCGAGTATAAGCCGAGTTTTTCAGCCCTTTTTTTAAGGCTAAAATGTCAGCTTATACTCGAGTCACAGGGAAGGAAGATGGGAGAAGAGACACGGGAGAGAGAGGGGGACACAAGAGGGGGACACAGAGGGCCCCCCCCCCGTGTCTCTCTACCCACCCCCCGTGTCTCTCTACCCTCCCCGTTTCTCTTTCCATCCCCCATCCTCATCCTCAACCCCGCCTCCTCATTCTAAAAGCCCCCTCATTCTACCCCTCTAAATACCCCCCCCTCTTTCCCCTCACTTACCTGCATCTGAAGCTCCTGTTCCGGCCTCTGCTCCTTACGGAGTCTTGACGTGGCACACATGTGACGTCACGGCATTAGCATATACCGGGTGCCGGCACCCGGTATATGCTAATGCCATGACGTCACATGTGCGCCACATCATTAGCATATTCCGGGTGCCGGCACCCGGTATATGCTAATGCTGTGACGTCAGATGCGCGCCACGTTAAGACGCCGGAAGGAGCGGAGGCCGGAGCAGGAGCTTCAGATGCAGGTAAGTGAGGGGAAAGGGAGAGGGGGGGGGGGGTCGTATTTAGAGGGGTAGAATGAGGGGGGATTTAGAATGAGATGGGGGGGTTAGAATGAGGAGGGGGGTTGAGGATGAGGAGGGAGGTTGAGGAGGGAGGTTGAAGAGGGAGGTTGAGGAGGGCGTTGAGGATGGGGGGGTTGAGGTTGAGGAGGGAGGTTAAGGAGGGAGTTGAGGATGGGGGGTTGAGGTTGAGGAGGGGGGTTGAGGAGGGAGGTTGAGGAGGGAGGTTGAGGATGAGGAGGGAGGTTGAGGAGGGAGGTTGAGGATGAGGAGGGAGGGTGAGGATGAGGACGGAGGATGAGGAGGGAGGATGAAGAGGGGGGTTGAGGATGGGGGGGTTGAGGTTGAGGAGGGGGTTGAGGATGAGGAGGGGGTTGAGGATGAGGAGGGGGTTGAGGATGAGGAGGGGGGCTGAGGATGAGGAGGGGGGCTGAGGATGAGGAGAGAGGTTGTGGATGAGGAGGGGTGTTGAGGAGGGAGGTTGAGGAGGGGGTTGATGATGGGGAGGTTGAGGTTGAGGAGGGAGGTTGAGGAGGGGGTTGAGGATGGGGGGGTTGAGGTTGAGGAGGGGGGTTGAGGAGGGAGGCTGAGGAGGGAGGTTGAGGATGAGGAGGGAGGTTGAGGATGAGGAGAGAGGTTGAGGATGAGGAGGGAGGATGAGGAGGGGGTTTGAGGATGGGGGGTTGAGGTTGAGGAGGGAGGTTGAGGAGGGGGTTGAGGTTGAGGAGAGGGTTGAGGTTGAGGAGGGGGTTGAGAATGAGGAGGGGGTTGAGGATGAGGAGGGGGGCTGAGGATGAGGAGGGAGGTTGAGGATGAGAACGGAGGTTGAGGAGGGAGGTTGAGGAGGGGGTTGAGGATGAGGAGGGGGTTGAGGATGAGAAGGGAGGTTGAGGAGGGAGGTTGAGGAGGGGGTTGAGCATGAGGAGGGGGGTTGAGGTTTAGGAGGGAGGTTGAGGAGGGGGTTGAGGATGAGGAGGGGGGTTGAGGTTGAGGAGGGGGTTGAGGATGGGGGGGTTGAGGAGGGAGGTTGAGGAGGGGGGTTGAGGAGGGGGTTGAGGAGGGAGGTTGAGGATGAGGAGGGATGATGAGGAGGGAGGTTGAGTATGAGGAGTGGGGTTGAGGAGGGAGGTTGAGGATGAGGAGGGGGGAAGAGACACAGGGAAGGTAGAGGCGGGGAAGAGACACAGGGAAGGGAGAGGGGGGGAAGAAACACAGGGAAGGAAGATGGGAGTAGAGACACGGGAGAGAGAGGGGGACACAAGGGGGGACACAGAGGGCACAAGAGGGACACAGGGGGCAACACATTTCCCACCCTCGGCTTATACTCGAGTCGGCTTATACTCGAGTATATACGGTATGTGATTTCTCATGGGACTAAGAAATGAATAAAGACAGTGAAGTATTTCTTTCAAGGCCCAGGCCTAGAGCAGCACATTTTAAAGGACCACTGTATGAGAGATTTTTTTTCAAGTCATACTGCCAGTGTAGGCATTGTGAAAAAGAATGATAATTGAGCATATCAATAAAAAAACAAAAAAAAATTAAAATTACTTATTTTTATTTAAACAGATATCAGCAGCTCTGATCAAGCAGTGTTGTCCTCATTTGCAAATTGTTCTAAGAAGCTTCTGTGTAAATAATGTATGTTAATTCCTTCATGGTCTCTGGCTAAATTCTGGGAAATAGTGCAGCTTGTGTGGATTTGGACATATTTGTAAATGTATGAATTTGATAGCGTTTTAAACAACATTTAATTTAAATGATTTAATTCCTCAAGTTAAATGAGTACCTGAATATTATTAAGTGAGTGGGACATCGCATAGCCTAAAAGCCTGTGACGCAGTGTGTGATGAGCCATTGCACCAGTTCCGCATCCTCTAAATTTAGATTTGAACTGATCACAGTACACAGGTATCCAATATTCCTGGCCTTCATCCCCCCTCATCAATCCTCTGCTTCAATAGCAGTGTAGCACGCAAGGACATAACACATCTAATGTGAGTGGGATGACAAATTATGTAGTATAAATTGCTTTTTATCAGATCCATTCCTTTAAAATATTAGTTTTCCTTGTTGCTGGACAGATAATACATTTCCCATAGGTACACAATACCTCCCTCGCACTATCAAGATCTAAGCACGTCTGAAGCAGCGTTATAGCCTTAAACAAGGGCAAACAAACAGGATATTTATCATAAACACCCCTCCCAACACATGGGCAAAATTCCATTATATCTGATTAATCACTTTTTTACAAGAATCCTGTGAAGTTGGAGTAAATAGATAAAGTTTTACTGTATATATATATATATATATATATATATATATATATATATATATTTAGTTATATTTATATAAGGAGCAGGAACAGTGATGCTAAAATGTGAAATTCCTGGCTGTATGAAGAACTAAATCAATACATTCCTAACAACAGGGACAGGGAAAATAATGCTCATTCATCATCATCAGCAGCATGTAAAACAAAAAAAATATTTTATAATATTTATGAAATACATATTTGAAATGACGAGTTTTCAATCTTGTGTCTTTGCTTTGGAAACAAGCTCTATAAACATTTGATTTTAAGCTCAAAAACAATGCCCCCTATTCTTTGTAAGGCATTAATTAAAGTTTTTGCCATGTATTTAACCCCTGTATAGCTCTATGGAATATGTTGGCACTTTACAAATAAAGATAATAATAATAATAATAATAATAATAATAATAATAATAATAATAATACATACTGCCTTCTCCACCTCAACACCTTTCCCTCTCAGCACTGAACTCATGCTACCTCCTCTCCCTCCCACATTACATACATGTGCCTCCTCCCCAACTCATCCCTGAATACATGCAGCCTCCTCACCCAGTGAGCAGTGAATGCATTGGGGTCTCTTCTCTCTTTAAAATAAATTAGTGCTAGTTCCTCCAACAGAATACATTCTGCCCCTCCCACTGTTAGCACTGAGTATACGCTGCCGGACCTTGTGTGTTAGTAATGCGCCAGGCAACGCCAGCAGCAAAACTGCAACTGGCCGCTAGATGGCGCTGTTGCTGGAGTGGTATGCCTGGATAGATGGAGTGCTGAAGTATAAAGGGGCATGAAGTGATAAGGAGAGGAGGGTGAGAGGTGCATAACACAAAGATCAGTGGAGGGAATGGGGAAAGAGGGATCAAGGCAGGTGGGGAATATGTGGGTGGGAGAGAGGATCAGGGTAGAATGAGAGGTGAGAGAGAGGGAGGAGAGAAGACATAGAGTAGGAGAGAAGAAAGGACCGAAAGAGACTTGTCTGGGAGGGAAGGAAAGCAGGAAAAGAGACCCACAAAGGAGGAGACAGCAGGCGGAGTGGTGACATTGGGAGGTGCACAGGAGATACTGTGTTATAGAGGGTACCAGGTATAAGCTCCAGCAACAGCGCCATCTAGCCAGTTTTGCTGCTGCTACTGCCTGGAGCAGGGCTAACACACAAGGTCCCATGCTGCCTCCTCCCACTATTAGCAACTGAATACATTCTGCCCCTCTCACTGTTAGCACTGGAGGACCCACCGAGGTTATAGGTCTATTCTCCACACTATCACTTTTTTTCTAGATGCAGATATGACCGAGGGAAATATATTGCTAAAAACAGGCGAAGAGTGATTGCAAATTAGTCCCTTGTGATATTCTTCTATTGGACAGTTTTTTAACAGCAGCTCTATTCAAATTCATAATATACTTTGGAAAATTCCCTATATTTCTGTAAATTGTCTATTTGGTATATTTTAAGTTAGTCTAAGGAACCAGGGACATTTTTTACTAATACCTCAGATGCCAAGGTGAGACACATTTTTACCAAGGTGAGACACATTTTTACCAAGGTGAGACACGCATATTTGCCAAGGTGAGACACGCATATTTGCCAAGGTGAGACACGCATATTTGCCAAGGTGAGACACATTTTTACCAAGTTGAGACAGGCATCTTTGCCAAGGTGAGACACGCATCTTTGCCAAGGTGAGACACATTTATGAATAACATTTGCTAGTTTTGCGGCAGTAACAATGGTCACACATTGAACAACTTAATTTTACAGATGTATACATTTACACTGTGCAATCTGCTCAATATGTACATATATATATATATATATATATATATATATATACTACAGAATAAACAGACTGCTCATGTCTTTATTTTTCCTGACATTTTTGTGGAAACAGAGAATATACAGAAAAAAGATTGTGAGACTGTCCGTTCATAAGAGAGACAATTAGTTAGTATCTTATTTTTAGGAATTAGAAGAACACAAAGTAGGAATAAGGCTCAGGGTCCATATTGAAGGGTAGAGGGGGTGCGTGTAGCTCCACAGAGGGCAGGTTGGGAGTCAGGGAGCTGAGAACAAGAGCATCACACAGGAGGTGAGATTTATTTAGAATCCTCAGAATCCGTTATTTATAGAAGAACCGTTTCACACATTCTGTGGAATTTTCCTTCTAATTAACCTGTTATTTACCTCTATTTCTTTTACGCTGTGCAGTCAAAAATGTTTCTGACATCAGATTATTTTCCAGATAATTAACTTTTGATTTGTGACTGAGAATGACAACTAAAAATGACACCCACGCAGCGCGCAGAGTTATGATATACTTTATTTCACCCTATAAATTTATCACAGTTCTATTTTCCAAATTTTACTGCAAACATTTTGTTATTTTTTTACTAGTGTTTTTTTCAGGTCTGACTGGAAAGCTGGGGGAGTTGAGGGGTAGATGGCCTGAGTTAGTTTGGAATTTAGGGTGTCATTGTCCTAGATTCACTGCATTTATTAAGATTTCATACATTATAATGAAGCAAGTGGGTCACAAGCCTCAACACTTCTCCAGTATTTCAGATCCAGCTACCAGTGCACAGCAAGTCTAATGTATATTTCTTATATTAATATGTGATTAGGCACATGATATTTTTTGTTAATTCTTGTCTATTTTGTTTGTTAATTCTTACGTCCAAATACAAATCATGTATCTAATCACAAACTAAACTAAAGCAAATTGTTGCAATATGTGTATGTTAGTTATTATTGCAGAAATCTTGTTAGCAGAGGGTAATGAGGTAGCTTAGTGAGGTTTGTTGTTAATTCTCGATTTAGTGATAGCGAGAAGATTTGCTGAGGATGTTTTACATGAGTGCTCACTTACAATACATTCCCAAAAAATGAAATTAGTAATGAGATTAGATGGTAGTGAATGTTCAACAAGCTCACTGACTACATAAATTGAATGCAGTGAGACCAACCTCAATGTGCCTGGTGCGCTGTGGTCCATAGGGTCACGGAGAGTCAGGTATGACTGAATGACTAAACAACAACAGTCGATCTAAGTCATTGGCAAACTATACCAATATAGAGATGGAATTATCATGTCCTCTGAATGGTTAACTGCATTAAACCCTTACACACAGTAGTCCAAATAGTAAAGTTCAAGTAAGATAAAAGATAGGTGATATGTAGCAGCCACAAATTGTGCATTGAGAAATGAATCATACTGGAGGTTTATCTCTCGAGTGATTTTTGAGATCTACAGATAGTATGTTTGTGTCACTCAAACAGACTACATTTTGGTTCTCAATATGCTAATTTGCATGAAGGATGTAGGGCAGGAGATCAAACTGCATAATAATACTTGGATAGATTCTTTTTTTTGCCACCTGGATTCAAATAAGCATCATGAGTCACCAATTAGTTATCAATGTATATCAGATACATAAATAAATATATATCCTAGCCATGCATTATCATATCAGAGCATTTTAAGACAAGCATGGCTGTACATCTCAGTAATTGTTTACCATTGGACAAAATGTTCACTGACATAAATAGTTGTTGTATTAGTCCTTATGTAGAACTTTAAAAAGAGCAAATTCATTTTTATCATTTATCAGAGGGATAAATATTGACATAAGTGTGATTTCCTAGCTACTGGGGTTACAATGTGCTGTGTTGTTTTGCAATAGGAGACATTCTGAAAAGAATGGGGGGCTCATGGGAATCCTCTGAAAACTGGTACTTGCAACGATCTAGGCACAGCCTCTGTCGTCTATATCATTGTAGGACTCCACCATTCTCCATTGGACTTATTAAAAGCATTGGTTCTCTAAATACCGAATAAATACCATTTAAAGCCAGTGCTTCTTGTTCTAGGATATAACTGGAGCTGTGTTATACAGTTCACACGATTGTGGTTAAAAATGTTAAATATGAGGTGACAGTAAGTAATGTGCGTGATCACACCTTTTCATAATGGTTTTTTATCTTTCATGACACCTCCAGATATACAGTCTGAGATCGGTATTCCTAGATCCGTCAGTCACCACTGAGGCATGAAATAAATTGATCACAGAGCTTAATTAGGTGTTAGCGCTGTCTGAAGATGTTGTTGTTCTGTGAAAAATTAATACAAATTTAAATAAAAAATTATCCTGAAATTTCATTAAACCTCTTGCTTTGTGTGTGCATCAAAGCTGCATTTGGTATTGTCATTTTTATATTATTTAGGCAAAGCAATTAACGCTTGCCAGCATAAACCCTCGGCTAGCAGTAAAGAGGACTTGGTAATGCTATGAAAATATCATATCCTTGCTGCCTTAACAGCTAGTGAGATTGGAATTCAGTTATTTTGTTGTTGTTTAGTCGTTCAGTCGCGTCCGACTCTCTGTGGCTTTATGGACCACAGCACGCCAGGTGCATCTCTCAGTCACTGCCCGTCTGATCCCCATCAAGTTCATGTTCATTGCTTCAGTGACCTCATCTATCCATCTCCGCCTCTGTCGTTTCCTTCTACTTGTGCCTTCAATCTTTCCCAGCACCATATTCTTTTCTAGGGAATCTTGCAGTCTCATGATATGGCCAAAATATTTGAGCTTCAGCCTCATGATCATACCTTCCAGTGAACAGTTTGTCTTGATTTCCTGAAGTATTAATATATTTGATCTTCTTGCAGTCCAAGGGACTCTAAGCAGTCTTCTCCAACACCACAATTCAAAATTTGGTTATTAGGGGCACCAAATTTGTTGTTGCTTGATGGAAAAATGGATGGTTACCTTGTTGGATTAGCCAATACTTCTACTGTACAAATCACATTTTGCCCACAATTAAGTATGCTTAGTACTTTCTGTGTACTCTGGCTTTTGACTGTCTCCTCCAACGTTGCTCTTCCCAACTGGCAACGAAATTCTGCAAAAATGAAGAAGTGATGCTCAATAAATTCTGATCATTCCCATTCTAGATTAAGGATTATAGAAGGGATTCTGCAAGAGGAACTCACACAAACCAACAATCTTCAACAAGGATCTCACCTCATATTAAAAGACGACAGCAATGGATTTTTTTTCTATATGGTCTTTTTAATAACAAAGCTAAGTAATGTGCAAAATGTTGTTAAAAAAGTAAGAGAAAATAATATTTTTCACTTTTATACACAATTATACAGCAGATTTTTTTTTTTACTAGTTCTTGCAGTTTCTGTTCAACAGAGTGTATCCTTGTAAACTAATTAGTCTTCCTATTGAGAGCACTCGCACTTGTATATGCCACTTTCCCACTGTGCAGACAAAATCTTATTCAAAGTTTCCTCCCACCTTAGGAAACTAAAAGGACAGATTCAACAGCAGCATAATAGCATATCCAAGTAATACATTAATGGTGGTGTTATTATTTTTTACATGCTAAAACTATACTGTCTGTTTTCAGTTCTTCAAAAAGTGCTATTTTAAATTTATGATCTTATTGGTAAGTATCATAGCCATCCATATCAAGGCCATGTAGGAAAGATTATTACATTTATAGCATCCAGAAGCAAAGGAAGTATTTGATAGGGAATTTCAAATATATAACAGGATTTAATAAAGTTCAAAAAGGAATCAGTTTTCTTGAAAAAAAATGAGGCATACTAGAAGAAAATATGATCTGGTGCTATGGTGTGAAAGAGCCCGGCAAAACAGTTATATTACAGAAAGTGTAGAAGATAAGTGGAATCGCCTTCAGTGATAAAGGCTAAAAAGAAATTCAAGAATGCCTGTGATGTTATTGAGACTATCCCACGGAAACATTAAAGGGATATGGAAGTTTTTTGGACTTCACTGGGAATATACAGTAAGTAAGATATCTATTTATTTACTTTTGTATACTTTTTTTTATTAAGAAGTTCTTAAAAACTTGTTTTTTCTGCCTATAATCATACAATTTTTACCAGTTTGAATCTGCCCTCTGTAGCTCACGCAGCTCATACTGTTTCAAATAAGCCGAGCAGTGACCTCTTTCAAGTAGCATATTGCAGAATGTTGCCACGGATTGGTAATGTCTTCATGAGCTGTAGAGGGGAGAAAACAATTAGGAAAAAACAGAACATTTAAGCACGTCTTACACAAAAGTAAAGAGATTCATAGATATATTATATTCCTAATGAAATACAGAAATCTTCCATGTCCCTAAACATGAGCTTTTTAAGAAGATATAAGAAGAATAAATAAAGCCAAATGTTGTGGTGCAGTTATCAGTTGAGATTATCCAAGATTACAGAATTGGTAGTTCTCTCCTGGTGCAAGAGATATCAGTTTACGATAAAGTGATGAACAGGCCTTGGAGAAGTGCAGTTGCTCTACCAACCTGGAGATACTGTAGTTTAGAAGCAACTTCACATACAGTATGTGTGAAGTATATAACCAAATAACAATATTAATACATGTGTTAATACAAAAGCACAAATATACTTTTAGAAAAAAACTTAATTTTAATCGTAATTTTCTTGTGCTAGTGCATAGATTCTTGTGCTAGTGCATAGAAGCAATTATTCTTCCTGCTTAAGGCACAAGGAACAGATAAAAGAGCAGGGGTTGCATGTTTGTAATGACTAATGTCTCTGTTTTATTCTGCTTTTTGGAAAATGCTTCACGTTTATGATGATGTATGTAACAAACTTACAACATTACCATTTTGTGTAGGCCAAGAGCATAAAAGCTTTTTAATTTTAACAGACTCTGCTTATGCCTGGTGCCTTTTATGTTGGGTGTTCACAACACTTTCTCTGGGGGGGGGGGGGGTTGGTGCTTCACTAGATAAGTATTTAGCTTTTGATACCTTCCCATTATCCTGCAGCCACATTAAATTCGAAGCTGGTATGTGCAACATAAAACCCGCAATGGCTGCTAGCTTGAAAAGTTGTGGATTTACGGTGCTATTAAATTAGAACATGCTGCGAGTTACGGGCTTGAGAGACAAACCTCTAAAACATTTTGTTGAATGTGCGGCCGTGAACGGGATCAATAAGTCTAACTCGTAGTTATGGGTTGGGATGGAACCAATGGAAACAGAGATTGTCAGAATTACATCACTTAAAAATGGAGGTGGGATTTCAAAGTCCTACGGGGTTCAATTACGAGTTACGATCAGACCCACATTCCAGTTATAATTCAATATTCATAAAGCCGTAAACATGATATTCTATCACATGTGAGTTACAGTATATGTATTAACACAATGATTGCTGAGATCGATATAACACACAAATTAA
Organism: Discoglossus pictus; assembly: GCA_027410445.1. Lineage (NCBI taxonomy): Eukaryota > Metazoa > Chordata > Amphibia > Anura > Alytidae > Discoglossus > Discoglossus pictus. The sequence goes on along the minus strand of CM050169.1, from coordinate 127,150,510 downwards.
ACATAAAATAAAGTATTTTTCAGGGCCGCTTTGCGAGCTTGAGAATGTTGTGCTATAAATTCTAAAAAAGTACAGTAGTGTGTGTATATTTGCATTTACAGTGCTACGGATTGGACTTTACCCCCTTGCAGGTCCTCTCTAGCACTCGTTAACTTCTTGGCTCCAATTGCGAGTTACAAGTTTGAACGGCAGTGATTTTGATGCAATTTAATAGCTAAATTGGAAACGTAGCGGGTACGGGCTTGAGAGAACAAAGGATTTGCGGCTGAAAAGTTCCACATTCCATGTCCCACTGGCTTGTTTCTGTCTTTTTTCGCACCTAACCCACAAGTTATCTGCGGGTAGCATTTAGAGGCCAATTTAATAGCCTTAAGTCTTGCGAGCTACGTTACAAGCTACAATTTTACAAATAGAAGGAATTTAATGGGGCTGGTAGTAATGCTCAGAAATAACAGTCATAAGTAAACTTCCAAGTCCTGCTTGCCCTGATCTTTTTCACCCTTCCTAACTAAAACTGGAGTGATTACAGTTTGTCATCTTCAATGTACCTTGTTCTATAGCTAAAGTTCTGAAAGGGAAAGCCAATTCTCAGACATCTGCACCATATAGGAGGTGTGTAAGCCCATCAAGCCGTGGCCTAGCTTTTGTGAATGTTAAAGTATCAATTTAAATAACTTTTAATTATTTTGTGATGAACAAAGTTCATATTTTGTGAGAAAACTTACACTAAAGACTACCATTTTCCCTTGACCTTTACGTTAGAGCTCCTCCGATCCTTTCAGGCTGTAGCAGGAATTGCATGACAACTCCCCAGTCTGCCAATAAAGCTTTGCAGTAAATAGGTGGCTGTAGGGAAGTTAGTTACTCTGAGAAACTTGTGGTGGCCACCATCTAAAGATAATAGGAATCCAAGCTAATTTCAGTGAAAGTTTTCTCGCAAAAGATCAACTTTAACTTCACAGTAAATTCTGACCTGACGGTGTGCCCATTTCAGGGCCTTTTTAGGCATACTTGCTTTATCTTGCCACTCATATTGCTCAGTATAACGGCTTCCATTTTGCACGATTAAAAACCTCCATAGTTACATAGGCCCTCATTCAATTGCAATTTGGCCAATTGAATAGGGGTCTAAATAAGCACATAACATATTTTTTTTAAATAAGTTTTTAGTTAGCAAGCATTTATCCAAAATCAAGGTTTTTACTAACTAAAAACTTCTTTCAAAAAAATATGCTATGTGCTTATTTAGACCCCTATTCAATTGGCCAAATCGCAATTGAATGAGGGCCATAGTAATTACTCCTTACAAAGCCCAGTTATTTAGTAATTTAGTAATTACTCCTTGTAAAGTCCAGTTATTTATGGACACTGATAGAAGATAACAAGACTATCATTCACTGTAACTACAATGTATCTGAATGATTACTAGGAAATGAAACACAAATTCATGCACCATTATAGGAAAATCATTCCAGTTTGACCAATCCTGAGAATTTATAATGCCCTTTTAAATGATTATGAATATGCAATGGTACCACTTTTGGGGTTTGTTCTTGGACCACTTGTTGACCCAGAGCCTTTGTGACCTCACCTGTCCTCCTGACTACGTCCTGCTCCAGTCTTGGATTTATGACCTTACCTAAAAGCTTTTTTTTGTTTTGACCTTGAATCAGTGACCTTGAACTGCTGCTGGTTCACAACCTGATAAACCTTTATATTCAACACAGTTGTTGCTTTTAATAAAAATGTTAGGCCTCAGGTCAATTGCCAACTCAATTTAACCCTGTGACTCCAGGCATACTCTATTGCACCATCTTCCTCACATTAACTACAGACCAATTTGCTGCTCCGGTTGTAAATTGCTTTTATTACTCTGCAGTAAGATGTGGATATTAATTGGGATGGATTCAGGAGTTTTATTGAAAAAAAAAGTTTTTCTTACATAGAGAAGGTTTATATTATTAATACGAATAAGGAGATTTAAATAAATACAATCTTGCTAATTCCTGAAGACAGCCAGAGATTAATATTAATGTATTCAGAGCGGCTACAGATTCCTCCACTAATTCTCTCTGGGATTTGCAAATCAATATAGTGACATCCGTTTGCGGAGAGAAATCTTTGCATTGACGAGGGGCATTAAAGCAAGAAATATTACCTGCAAGTGAGCTGTTTATAGCCACAAAAAGAAGAATCCTGTTAACCAACACTATTGATCTTAGAGGTTATTTTACAATAAGTATATATATAAATGTTTTTATAAATGATCCATGATCTACCAAGCCTGCAAGATAACTATGTGGTGACAAAATACTATGGTTGGTCTGTGCACACATTAGATATAAGTAAGATAAACTGAATTCCTGTGCCAAAAAAGCAATATATTAACTGATTGGCTACCCATTCTACATCTCAAAGTGCAATGCTGATGTAGTCAGGTACATAATTTGAATGATTTAGATCAGTGGTAGTGAGCCTGGTCCCTACCGCCTACTAGTGGGCTATTCAAGCTTTCATGGTGGGTAGCGGGGTAATCACGAGGTGGTGTCGCTGACGAGTAATGTCACACGCCAGAGACCTACAGCACCACGCTTGGCTGGAGAGCTGGTGAGAGAGCTAAGGGACAGCAGTCAGGACCGGATCACTAAGTACAGGGTGATACATAGCGAGGGTCATATGATTTATGTAACCAGAACTGAGAGAGGGGAAACTGAGTTACTGGGAAACCCTGTGAGGGATAAGGGAATTTTACCATCAAAAGTGGGCGGTAGGTATTAAAAGGTTGACGACCCCTGATTTAGAGGGACATTAAACATAAAACACCACGGTTTTAATCATGCAGTTAAATGAGCATGTTTTATATATATTGCAAATGTTGTTTGTGTGAAAAATACCAATGCCATGGCCCTTTCTTTTGTGAATTTCAAAGCAGTATATATTAAGTTAAACAACTTTTAATTATTTTGTGATGAATAAAGTTCATATTTTGTGATAAAACTTACACTGAAGACTACCATTTTCCCTTGATCTTTACGTTAGAGCTCCTCCTTTCAGGCTGTAGCAGTAAGTACAAGTGAGCTCCCACTCTGCCAATAAAGCTCTGCAGTAAATAGGTGGCTATAGGGAAATGAGTTACTCTGAGAAACTTGTTGTGGCCACCACCTAAAGATAGTGGGAATCCAAGCTGAGGATGGTGATGGCAGGAGGGACCACTTGACCTGGCAGGACCGGCTAGGTAGGAGTGGCTAGCTGGGAAGGGGTGTAGCCATTTATAGGATGTTTGCCGCCATTTCTGACATTAGGCTCCCAGCTAGCCATGAGGTGAGGATACCCACCCCTAAATTATATTGTTAAGAGTTATGTACATGTTTTTTTTTTTTTGTAAATCCTATAAATGTAAAATGTTGATAAACCTAAGGGGTATTTGGTCTAGTGGTATGGATTATCATGCTTAATGTCTTTAGCACCTGTATATATTTATGTTATTGTTCTTATGTTTCTAATCATGTTTTCTTGTTGTCACAGCGGCGGGTGGTGAGGGGAGTCGCCGGGACAGTGGTAAAATGGATAAGATCCTACCCTACGGTGGTACGGATGTTACAACACGGTAGGCCCTGGACGAGGCTTCAGGGCGTACTGTCTCTGGCTAGGCTCCTCCCCTCACGTGGTCTTGTTCATGTATTGGTTTTATGGTTATGTATATATACACCTATTTGTGTTTACCAATATACGTTGTGGCCAGTTCTACTCCCAAGAAGTGGTCTGTGTATAATCATTATATTTAATAGGTAATTATGTATAACCTTTTTTCGCTCATACCAACTGGGCCTTGCTTAGGTCATAATTTCAGTAAATATTTTCTCACAAAAACTCAACTTTAACAGCACAGTAAATTTATAAAAATGTTTATTCTGACCTTTACTATTTAAATATTCTAACGATGTGCCCATTTCCTGGCATTTCTATGCTTACTTGCTTTATCTTGCTCCTTATATTGCTCAGTATAACGGCTTCTATTTTGCACGGATATAAACCTCCATAGTTACATAGTAACTTATGTTGAAAAATGACTTTTAGTCTATCAAGTTCAACCTTTTTAGATCTCCTAAACTATCTATCAAATCCGCTGTCACCACATCCTTTGGTAAATAATTCCACACCCTTATTATGAAGAACCCTTTCCTTTCTTTAAGGTGGAATCTTTTCCCTTCTACCCTCAAGAGATGTCCTCTTGTCAGTTGAAAAGCTCTTCACTTGACAAAGCCTTGTACTGACCCTGTATGTTTTTATATAATGTAAACATATCCCTCTTAGACACCCTTTTTCCCCATCTTGTTTAGCTTGTAACAATATACGCACAGATGATGATGTATTGTTTGGAGCATCCCCTTCCACACAGCTAGGCAGGCTACCCCACTATAGTCAGCTATTAGCTGGATGAATGCCTATAGCAGGAAAGGAGGGCTTCTTCTTTTGTATGAATTAAAATAAAACTTATAATACAAATATATTTCAGGTAACAATCAACAAAACAAAATGATACATCTGCTTTTACCCATAGGCAATAGACACCACAGCCTTCGGTAACTCCATCCCTGTTCAGGACATCTTTGTAGTTGTTTAGACATTCAGTCATGTTCAACTCTCCGTGACCCTATAGACTGCAGCACGCCAGACACATCATTTATCATTATGTCTCTGGTCGTGCTTATCCATAAGATTTTCTTGGCAAAGATACTGGAGTGGGTTTCCAGTTCCTTCTCCAGTGGAGGCAAGTTCTCTGCTATGGCCTGCCCATCTTCGGTGACTCTACATGGTGTCGCTCACAGCTTCAACAAGGTAGCGATCCAGAAGGGGCAGGTCTCCTCTCTCTGATAAAGGTGTCTCTGCTCTCTTATTTATTCCCTCTAGCCTCCATTCCCTTCTCCATGGTAGATGCTCCCTATGCTCCATTTCTCTCCAGCGCCGTCTCCCTCTGCTATCTTTGTCTTCGGCAGTTCTGTCATATCAGAGAAAGCTGCCACATGTCAGCAGTGTCAGGGCTGATATGTCACCAGTGTCAGGTAATGTCAGGAGACATGTGTCACGCCTGTCAGGAGATAGCATGACACGTATCACACACTGCCTGCTCCCCATCATTGGGACCGGTCTGTGTGTAATCACACTGATAAAAGGAGATAGATGAACAGGCAGCCCTAATTCCACCTTCAGCCTGTTTCCTGGTGCGTCACTCTGCATTTTGAGCAATTGTTATATAAGGCATCTCTTCCTATGAAAATAACCTTCTGAGGATCAGAATACACATAATGTGACAGCAGCGAGATCTTCTCATGCCTGCTGCAAAATCTCAGCTCCAATCTGATCCTCAGCTCTCTGATATTCAGTATTTGGTCTGTTGTCTACTCCACATATATATTTTTAATCACAATTTTGATCAAAGTTTAAGATTATTTTCTATACTTTGTGCATATACCTTAACGGACTCTTATTCTTGTAGTCTGATATCTGCAAAGTTAAAGATAAAAAAAAAAACAAGAATAAAAAGTTGTTTGTTTGCTTCTACAAGTAAGACATGACTGCGAAAAATAGTTTAGCTGCTTCAATTTAAATGTGCATTTCTTGGTGGCAGTCTGCCAAATGGAAATATAATTAGTATAAAATGCCCCTTCTTGGTGGGAAATCAGCATAGAAAAACAGTTCATACAATGCATTGGCTACCCACAGTAAAGATGAATAGAAAGATGGTTAGAATAAGAGGTCCTGAAACCGGAGGAATTTAGAAGAAAGTTGACATATCTTCACTATCAAGAGGATGCTGGACTTAAATATCCTAAAGACTTAAAGGAATCAGCACACAGCATGGCAGCATCTATCATTGAGAAGAGGCTATATTTAGAGATCCTGAGATGAAAGGGAATCAGCACAGAGAATGCGGAGCACATACTATGCAGAGAAGGCTAGACAAAGAGATCCTGGAACAGGAAGAATACGAATAAAGAGCAATTAGAATGGACCAGTCTAATAGGTTGTGAGACTGGAGGGAATCAGAACCAAGCAAAGGACATGAACCATTGAGAGAGGCCTAGACTAAGGGGTGGGTGAGCACAGAAAGGAGCATCTACCATGGAGAAAAGCTCAGACTAAGAGGTTCTGAGACTGGAGGGTCAGAACAGAGATTGTCCACTATGGAGGAGGCATAAACTAAGAAGTCTTGAGACTGGGGGATCAATAGATAACATGGGACATCTACCACTTGAGATAAGGTTAGTCTAAAAGACCAGAGACTTCCAGATCAATGCAGAATAGGAGACATCTATCATGGAGTCTAGATTTAGAGGTTCTGAAACATTTGGGGGTCAGCAGAGAACCGGGGCATCAAGAAGTCTAGACCAAGAGGTCCTGAGAGTAGGAAATCAACATGGAGGGCATCTACTACGGAGTGGAGTCTAGACTGAGATCCTGATATTGAGGAGATCAGCATGAATAGGAGAGAAGCATCTATTGTATCTAGAAGACTAGGTTTCATGTCATGAGACTGGAATCAACACAGTGCATTGAATCTCTGAAATGGTGAAAAGGCTAGACTAAGAGGTCCTGAGAAAATCTGTCCTGCAGAGTCCAGTTGATGAGTGCAGTTTCTTTTATGCATCCTGAAAATAAGGCCCCTGTGTAAAAAATTGTTCTAGAGATACTATACCAAATATTATCATCTGAACAACTGCAATACATGGAATCAGTACCATAAAGGATATTGGACTTATTGAATGAATATAGTTCAGGAGAATTATTGTCCCAGTCCTTCAAAACATTTGCAAGTTCAATTTGGGGCGAAAGAGAAATGAGTGGAACATTTGGTTTAAAAAAAGATTGAGATTGTATTATTATTATTATAGTTTATTTATAATGCGCCGACATATTCCATATCGCTACATAAATTAGGTTCAGACAAAGATAAATACAAATGAACATTTAGCAAAGGAAGGAGGGCCCTGTCTCAGAGCTAGGAATCCAATGTCCATGGTGCATCCCCAAAGTACTTAGGATAGAAACTCGCATACTTACAATCTAAGGGATAGTGAGTGGTAAAAGAGGGAGAGAGAGGTGATAAGCATGTTATAGTGGTGCTTCTTTAAAGAGATGCTTTTTAAGTGAGGTTTTAAATGTTTTGAGGCAAGAGGATAATCTGGTGGAGCGAGACAGGAGTTCCAGAGACTAGGGGCAGCAAGAGAAAAGTCCTGGAGGCGGGAGTGAGAGGAGGTGACAAGAGTTGTAGAAAGAAGAAGGTCATTAGCAGTGTACTGGGATTTTTTTTGTGTGGAGAATTTAACATTTTAGACATTTTAAAAGTAAGTAGACCATGCACACACAACCTCTGGTTGTACTAAAAGAGGAAATAGCAGCAGAACGATAGAGGCACTGAGAGTGACAAAAATGGGGCCTGGCCTAAAAGACAATAATTACAAGGAAATTCTTTACTTTACTTTATTTATAGCTTAGAGGAAAGACTGGAAAATGGAAACCTTAAATACATTACAGGAAATAAAACACTTCAGGAGCGAAGTGTGTCTCAGAAAGGTAGGCATAACGACTGAGAGGTCATGATTTGAAATTAGTACATATTATTCAGCTGTCTATGTTATAGGACAAGGAATACCTAGGATATAAATGAAGCTGTCAAGAGGATTTGTTAAACAAAATCATTCAACATAGAATATGCAAACTAGATGAGCCTATTGGTTTTTATCTATAGCCAAAATACCACACTTGTGAACATTATATTTTAATTGGTATTAAACATATTTTAAAATGTTATCTTATTGTTCTTATTTTTCTTCATAACTTGTGCATTGTACAAATGCAGTTTGTTAAAATACATTTAAACTACCTTGCAATAATAATACGAATATAATAATAAGCCATCTTTTGGCTTCAGACTTTGTAAACCGTGTCTGGACAGGATCCTGGGTAAAATGTCTACAGAGGTTCAGTCAGGAGAATGCAATATTTTTCTCATGACACATTTTATAATGCAGAGTGTCACTTCTCTAGGGGTTTGCTGTGAATTTGTGTCACTTTAATAAATACTGTGGTACAGACATTAGGCAGTGATTGCGCCACCTCTTGACTGTGATCTCAGCCATCCAATTTGCCTCCAGTCCAGACTAACTGCCTTGTTTATGGCCTCCTGCCTCTGAGCTTGGATCCATTTACTACTAATCTTGAGCCAATCTTAACAAAAATACAGATTTAAGGGACAATCTACTAAAGATGCATCTGTTGAGCAGACATCAGTGTAACAATATTCTAGAAATATCCTGAAAACCCTATAATTTGCATTACTTAATATATATACGGTTATACAGTATCTACTCATACACCCTTGTAAACTGGAACTAGTGATGGTTTGCTTGAATGTTTTCCAATGTGGTAATCAGGGCATTGTATGTCTAAACCTACGATGAGATTTAAGTAATTGAGATTCACTTTTCTCTTTATGCCTAACTATTATCCCTGATGTAAGTCCTTTTACGTACCTTTTTATGCATTGTATTACTTATTTTATATCTTTGTGTACTGATAGGGATATAGAGCAGACATGGATAATGGGTAAGAAACCAAGTGCTTCTGGTCTGATGGAGTGAAACCAGAGACACATTTGGGGGAGCTAATTGTGCTCTCTTTTAGAACTGTGGTGAGCAAAGATGGATCAATCTGAATGAATTAAATTACGTAAGTTGCGTATTCTAAAGCAGAGAGAACATGAACACACAGAGAGATCTGGAAACCCTTCTGACCCTCATATGACCCAGTTGCCCACAGGATTTCTTAGGAGACATACTGGATGAAACTGGCAGGGCTGATATGGGATAACCTGTAACAATGATCATGAAGTTGGGAAAGATGTGGAGAGTTGGGGAGCAGGGTGATGTGCTGATATGGGAGACAAGCAGTGTTGATCTGTGGTGACAATTGGAGATGTTCTGGAGCTAATAAGGTAACAGAACAAGGATTGATCCATGGAGCCGTGCAGCATAATTTGATGGACAAGTGACAATGTTCTGGGAGGACAAGTGAAGATGATCTGGGGATAAATAGTGCTGACCTTGAAGAAAATTGTGTGGTAGATCTATGGAATCAGTGGGCTAAATTGATTGGAGAAAATAGTAATGTAACTAGTGGTCATTTTGGGAAACTGCCTGTCACGACACCCAGCCAGCTTGACCGGCCATGGTATTGGATCCCACCGGTTAAGTTGTGATGTCATCGTTGACTGGCACTGCAGACAGGGAAGCTCTTGGCTATAATGAACAATTTTCTAGAGCAAGCAAGTCTTCCCTTATCAATAAAGCTTGCCACACTATGCCTTTTGACTCTTCCAAGAAGAATATATAAATGTATTTCCTATCGGTGCATTTTAAAGGACATACAAAAATATGAAAGTTATACAAATGGCCCTGATCAAAAGTTTGCATACCCTTATTTCTTAATACTGTGTATTGCCCCGTTTAGCATCAATGACAGCATGCAGTGTTCTGTAATAGTTGTCTATGAGGTCCCTAATTCTTGCAGGTGGTATAGCTGCCCATTCGTCTTGGCAAAATGCCTACCGGTCATGCAAAATCTTTGGTCGTCTTGCATGAACCGCACGTTTGAGATCTCCCCAGAGTGGCTCAATTATATTAAGGTTAGGAGGCTTTGATGGCCACTCTACAACCTTCACCTTTTTCTGCTGTAACCACTGTAAGGTCAACTTGGCCTTAGGGTCGTTGTCATGCTGGAAAGTCCAAGAGCGTCCCATGCGTAGCCTTCATGCAGAAGAATGCACATTGTCTGCCAGTATTTTTTGATAAAATGCTGCATTCAATTCTCAAAAGATTCCCTGTGCCTTTTGAACTCAACCCCCCAAAACATTAGTGAGCCACCACCATGCTTCACAATGGGGATGGTATTCTTTTTACTATAGGCCTTGTTGACAGTGTTGTGGAGAAATACAAATATTCATACATTAATATACTTTTATTGGTCTAGAAATGGGTGTTGTCATTTTTTCTAGACGGTGATAATGTAATGTACCATTTTTGTATGTAATTACTATAAAAAGCTGTGCTTTGTTTATATTTGTGTTCAGTCAGTCAGCGGCAGAATAAACTAAAGAAAATCAGTGGCCTCTGTGTTACGATTATCATGACTGGGTTTTGGAGTAAAATGTAAGGGTTGTGGTTATGTTTTTCTACAACATTTGGAGAGCCAGTCAGGGTTATGTTTTTCTACAACAACCCCTCTCCAGACATAGCGCTTATGGTTGTGACCATAAAGCTCTATTTTGGTCTTGTCACTCCAAATTACAGTGCACCAGAAGCGTGTCAAGGTGTTGTTGGACATATTGTAACCGGGCTTTTTTGTGGCATTGGCGCAGTAAAGGCTTCTTTCTAGCATCTCGACCATGCAACTAAGTTTTGTTCAAATATTGTTGTGCTCCTTGAAACAACCACACCATCTTTTTCAAGAGCAGTCTGTACTTTTCTTGAGGTTACCTGTGGGGTTTTCTTTGTATTCCAAACAATTCTTCTGGCAGTTGTGGCAGTGATTGGACAGTACTAACTGGCATTTTCAAGGCTTTGGATATCTTTTTATATAATTGTCCATCGTTATGAAGTTCCATTGCCGTGTTACGCAGATCTTTTGACAGTTCTTTTATGCTCCCCATGGCTCACTATCTAGCCTGCGCAGTGCATCCACATGAGAGCTAACAAACTCATTGACTATTTACACACAGACACTAATTGCAATTTAAAAAGCCACAGGTGTGGGGAATTAACATTTAATTGCCATTTTAACCTGTGTGTGTCACTTTGTGTGTCTGTAACAAGGCCAAACTTTCAAGGGTAAGTAAACTTTAGATTACAGCCATTTGGGTGATTTCTGTTATCATTATCATCTAAAAATGAGCCAAACAACTATGTGATAATAAATGGCTTCATATGATTACTATTCTTCAATAAAACACTTTTTTTGCATAATCAGTCATATTTTCAAAATAAATGCCAACATTTCACAATTTCTGCCAGGGCATGCAAACGTTTGAGCACAACTGTAATCTAGAGCTATTAAAATTGAACATTTCACCACAATCAGTGGTTCCATCAAGTGTCTATCTCTCTTTTAGTGAGGAAATAGTGCATAACAATTCAATTATTGCACATGCCAGATGCTCCTTCTCCATAGCTCACCCTAGGGATAGTGATTTTCTTCTGATGTAGGCATCAGGGTGTCATTCTCCCTGGGCATCCATTTGGCTGAGGACCACTCCAATACCATGGATGAATGCTTTTGTTTGTACCAAGAATGGCAATCGGTAGTAGGGGATAGCCAGCGCAGGGCTGGAGTTGATGGCGGCTTTGAGGAGGCAGAAGGCCCAATCACAGTCTGGGGTCCAGTCACAGCTTGGGCATCTTCTTATGGTTGAAATCCAAGAGAAGCTGAGCCAAGCAATGTATGTGGGAACAAACCATGGGAGAAGGGGGTTATCATAAGCTGCACATAAGCTGCAACTATTACCACTGAACTTTTGCATATATTCATCAGTTCTATCAAGAGCCTATAGCTCTTACAGGGAGGAGGTAGAGGTGATCACTTATCTGGCACCATTTCAGTACATTTTTATTGTACATGCAGGATGAGCCCAGTCACTGCTCCTTATCCGGGAAGGTGGGGGGGAGGTTGTTGACACAAGTGGGAGAAAATCTGCCTGGTTGGGGATGACAAGTTGACAAGTCAGCTGACTTATGGGGATGAGATACTAAAAGTATTGTAGGTTTTAGTGACATTCCCTTTCACAGCTCATACAATACAATGATTTCGGTATTCGCATAATTAAAATCTACATAATACAGAAGTATTACTGCTTTATAGAGAGGTAAAAGCACTGTCCTCACTCAGCAGCTGCAGGGAATACACAGTGAGAAGCAGCATACGGGTGACGTGAAGGATTTGCCATCTGTGAAAGGCTGCTCCAACTGAATTAGTGGCACTTAACATTTCCAGATTACAATGAGCAGAAGGAGGCAAAGAGGAGGCGCTGGGGGAGGAACCTCTCAACAGATCTGTTGGAGAATACTGATCTGGGATTGTGCCCGGCATGCTGCATCCCCAGCTCTTTCCCTAATGCCAGGAGGTCAGGGAAGAGCTGAGTGTGAGACCACAGTGTTAACCATTTCTCTGCTAGGGAGCATAGTATTGCAGTCCCTCTAAAAATGTAACAGACAAGGTCACATGATCACATGCTATCAAAACTGATAATTTAATAGAGGTTTGAAAACAGAAATAGAAACATAGATTTGTTGATAAAAGAACATAAAAATGCCCATCCGTTCTGCCCATTCCATCTACTTAACAGTTTGGCTTCATTAAGCCTCAGGATGGCCGTCTGCTTATCCCAAGCATGCTTAAGTTCATTAACTATGTTTTACCCTATCCTTTTCATTGGAAGGCTGTTTCAGTTATTTACTGCTCTTTCTCTAAAGTAATACTTTCTCATATTACCCCTACATTTTCCACCATCGAATCATGACCGCTTGTCCTTACATTCCTCTTTTTCTTAAAGATATTTCCCTCTTGAACTTTTTTAAAACCTTTGATATATTTGATGGTTTCTGTGGTATCAGTCCTGCCTTTCCTCTCCTTTAGTCTGTACATATTCAGTTATTAAGTCTTTCCTTATAAGTTTAGTCTTTTAATTGTTTCTATTTTTTATATCCTTTTGAAGATATGGTCTCCAGAACTGGACACAGTGTCTAGATGTGTTCTGCCTAGGGATCTATAGAGGAGATATGGCCTCCAGAACTGGACACATTGTCTAGATGTATTCTGCCTAGTGATCTATAGAAAAGATATGGCCTCCAGAACTGGACACATTGTCTAGATGTGTTCTGCCTATGGATCTATAGAGAAGATATGGCCTCCAGAACTGGATACAGTGTCTATATGTATTGTGTCTAGGGATTTATAGAGAAGATATGGCCTCCAGAACTGGACACAGTGTCTAGATGTGTTCTGCCTAGGGATCTATAGAGAAGATATGGCATCCAGAACTGGACACAGTGTCTAGATGTGTTCTGCCTACGGATCTATAGAGAAGATATGGCATCCAGAACTGGACACAGTGTCTAGATGTGTTCTGCCTAGGGATCTATAGAGAAGATATGGCATCCAGAACTGGACACAGTGTCTAGATGTGTTCTGCCTAGGGATCTATAGAGAAGATATGGCATCCAGAGCTGGACACAGTGTCTAGATGTGTTCTGCCTAGGGATCTATAGAGAAGATATGGTCTCCAGAACTGGACACAGTGTCTAGATGTGTTCTGCCTAGGGATCTATAGAGAAGATATGGCCTCCAGAACTGGACACAGTGTCTAGATGTGTTCTGACTAGGGATCTATAGAGTGACATTACTACCTAATTTTTTTTCTGTTGCTAATTCCACTGCCAATACATCCAAACGTCCTGCTCCCTTTTACCGTGGCTTTGTTGTGATATACTCATTTCCAAATCCACCAAAATCCAATTCCAAAAACACCCTACAGAGATGGGAATGCAGAACAGGAGGCCTTGCGTCTATACACTGAACCGACTTTACAGAATCAGGATACAGTTTACACACATGTTTGGCCCTGTTTGATTGCATGTGATCACATGTAATCAGAATTCGTATACCAATAGCTTATCTGATCAGGGGCATTTTTGAGTTCTAAAATAGCTGGGGTCTCGCCTCAGGGTGAACCTCAACATAGCACTTGCAATGTGTAGAATGAGTGTGAAGAGTCAGTCTGTTGTTGCTCACAATGATAGCTTTTTAAAAATGTAATGATAGTAGTTATAATTTTATACGTATCATCAGTACTAATACACTTGTAGTATGAGATTATGAATAAACTCTTTTGTAGCCACGAGAAGGGTTAATATGTAGTGTGGGCTTTGTGTAACTATTATTTTATTTTCTCAATGATTGTTTATGGCAGAGGAATTCAGTTATTGGTACAAAATACACCAAGGGTCCGAATTACTTTATGCAAATTAAATGATTATTATTATTGTTTTTTATCTATAAAGCGCCAACATATTCCATAGCGCTATACATGAGTTGCCATTAAGGTAGAAACAATAACAGTATTAACACATTGCAAAGGATGGAGGGCCCTGTCTTTGAGCTTAGAATCCAGTGTCCATAGTGCTTTCCCCAAGGCACCATGCAAGATTGAAAACTCACAGACTTACAATCTAAATGTAAAGCTTACTATGTCCTTATATTGCCTATTTAATTGAATTCACTTATATGTTCCTAAATTATATTTAAGAAGTTATAGATAGAGATGTCGCAAACAGTTCGCCCGCGGACTATTCGCTGCGATTTTGGCATGTTTGCGTTCACAGCGGACGGCGAACACATGCGCTTTTCGGTTCGCCCCTATACTTTATCATTGAGGAAACTTTGACCCTGCACCTCACAGTCAGCAGACACATTCCAGCCAATCAGCAGCATACACTCCCTTCCAGAGCCTTCCATCTGAAGGACAGGCTAATATTCTGCTCTGTTTCACCAGTCATAGTTGGTGTACCATATATTGAAAAAAAACAACCCTTTTTTCCTTTAATCTAATTTCAGTTGCCTGCCTGTGTCAGGCTCACAACTTATATTGTGCTCAGTGAAATAAAACAACACTTTTTTGACTGTAATAGATTGAATAGCAATTGCCTGCCTACAGGCGTGTGTGTGAAGCCTATTGCATCTACTCTGCCAACTTTTGCCAGTGCACAGTGATACGTCATATCTGGTGCAACCGTAGTGTACAGTGACATAAAACAACACTTTTTTTACTGTAATAGATTGAATAGCAATTGCCTGCCTACAGGCGTGTGTGTGTGAAGCCTATTGCATCTACTCTGCCAACTTTTGCCAGTGCACAGTGATACGTCATATCTGGTGCAACCGTAGTGTACAGTGACATAAAACAACACTTTTTTGACTGTAATAGATTAAATAGCAATTGCCTGCCTACAGGCATGTGTGTGAAGCCTATTGCATCTACTCTGCCAACTTTTGCCAGTGCACAGTGATACGTCATATCTGGTGCAACCGTAGTATACAGTGACATAAAACAACACTTTTTTGACTGTAATAGATTGAATAGCAATTGCCTGCCTACAGGCGTGTGTGTGAAGCCTATTGCATCTACTCTGCCAACTTTTGCCAGTGCACAGTGATATGTCATATCTGGTGCAACCGTAGTGTACAGTGACATAAAACAACATTTTTTTGACTGTAATCGATTGAATATCAGTTGCCTGCCTACAGGCGTGTGTGTGAGGCCTACAGCACCTACTCTGCCAACTTTTGCCAGTGCACAGTGACACTCATATCTGGTGGCACCTTAGATTGCAAGCGCAGTGCCCCAAATTTGAAGTAGGAGGTCCGACCAAGCATCTTTTTCCATCTCCCTGTTCCAAAAATCAATGCCATATACACGTCCCCTAATAGTGGACGTAACAGGGATTAAACCGATAGGAATAGTACTACTTAACAGTACACACCTTATAATAACGCAGACAGAGGCAACGCAGAGAGAGAAATCTGAAGAAGAGGAGTCAGAGGAGGAAGGTAGCTTTGAGGAGGTGGAAGACCAAACACAGCAGGCGTCCCAGGGGTCTTGTTGTCACCTTTCGGGGACCCTTGGTGGCTGGGTGGAGGAAGAGACCTTCAATGACATCAGTGAGGACAAGGAACGTGACATGGCTAGCTTGGTATCCAACCTTGTGCAAATGGGGAGTTTGCGGTTGTGCAAAGGGACTGTTTGGGTTGTTTGCGGTGCATTAAACGGGGAGATTGGTCTGTTACTGTGAAGCGGGTTTAACCCTTACACTACCTGATCGATACAACATCATACCTGATGTTTTAAAGCATGTTATTCCAAACAATTTAGGAATGCTAGGTGATTTATGCCCTTTATGGCTTAAAACCAGACTCTGCATCAACTATGTAATTTTCCGTGGGAGTTTTTCCATGGATCCCCCTTCGGCATGCCACAGTCCAGGTGTTAGTTCCCTTGAAACAACTTTCCCATCACTATTGTGGCCAGAAAGAGTCCCTGTGGGTATTGAAATTCGCCTGCCCATTGAAGTCTATGGCGGTTCGCCGATGTTTGCCCTTTCGCGAACATTTGATGGAAGTTCGCGTCCGCTGTTCGCGAACCGAAAATTTGATGTTCGCAACATCACTAGTTATAGATTATCTCAGTAAAAGTGTTGCTGTTTCATGTATTTTAGTGTATGCTAATTCTGGTGCTCGTAGATAAATCAGCAATTGTGTGAACAAGAAAAGTTGCATCATTTTATTTTTATTATTCTTATAGCAAATCTATTTAAAATGTTTTAACAAACTTCTGCTTCTCCCATAGTCACATATTTCCTCAGTGTCTCAAGGACATTACATTGTTCTAATCTGAGTTAAATAGGACTGTGACAGATTCTGAAGTATAAGAAAGTAGACGCATTTGAACATTATATGAATGGTGCCTAAAGTTATAATTACTTATACAACTGGTATAATTATGAGAGTAGAGGAGATGAAATGGGATATGCAATCATAAAACCAAGAATATTTGTTCAAGCCCAAATGAAAATCACCCACAACCCCCACCCCGCCATAGTACTGCGCTACTACTCATTCCTTGCCTGACACTATAAACTAATAACACAAGCTGATTGCTGCCACTCACTGTGCTCCCTGTATATTAGTGTCTTGGGGAGATGGGATTATTTTCTTACAGATCCATGTGAGCATCATTATCCCGGCTCCGGGGCCCGACGCCTGCCTAACACACAGTATTACCGTCCTTCCTCCCTGACTTGCTGTGATGGGGATAATTGAAGTCACTTGTCTCCAACTGGCTGGATGAGATATGTCTTTGTGTGGATGTATGGGTCAGTGGGCAGCACACGAGACTCCAGTGCTCACTGGCATTTCAAATGTTTTTGTGCGCATGTTTAGCTAATCATGTCCCCAGGGGCTGCATGACCAGAATTTAGAATTTCCAAATCAATAAAGGCTCCATTTATGTCCACCCATTTCAGTCAGAATCTACTCTCTGTAATTATTGCATACACAAAATGACTGTCTCTGCAAGCACTTCTATATCTATATCTCCCCTCTCCCTCTGCCTTCCCTCACCCCTCACTTCAACTATCTCTCCCAATTCCTATGTCTCTCTCTGTCTCTTTTCCCCTTTGCTCACTCTCTCCCAATTTATCTCCTTTCTCGTATTCATCTCTCTCACATTTTCTTGCTCTTACTCGTTGTCTCTTTCTTCTTCTCTTCCTCTCTCCATATTGCTTGTTTATTCTTTCTCTCTCTCCCCCATTCTCCCTCTCTTCACATATCGGTCTCTGCAGATATATAGAATTTGATGGCAGATAAGAACCAATAATCACATCTATGCAGTCCACTCTAGTTTCTATCTAAAATTACAGGCTATTTTTTGCTCCTTGGAATCAGCAAAAGCATCTAACACTTGAGGAACTAGTGTGTTAAAGCAAAGTTTTTAAGGTATAGTAAACTCACCCCTAAATTTCCCAATATAAAGCAGAATCCAAATGCTGCCTCCTCCCCCATACATCTCTTATTTACATTGAGAATCCCATATTTCTGAATCTCAGACAATCATGGAGAAAAAAAACATTCTGGTATCTGACTTGTAAAGGAGAACTGGCAGAGGAAGGAGGCAGCATTGTTTCCGGTTTCCCTATGGAGTAGGCTTAAAGTGTTTACATTTGTTTAATTCACTGCACAAGTGGCTCTATTTTTTAAGATGCCGTTGTGGATCTCATGGAGAATTAAAAAAAAGAAATTGAGCTTGAAGTTTTCTCTTACTGTATATACTGCATATCTTGCCTCAAAATGATATCTATATTTTATCAGAGTAAGGAATGGGCAGACCTTTTATTGGTTAGCTTAAGTTGGGGTAGGGGTTAGTTTGGTTTGGAGAAGGCATTGCTATGGCCTGAAAATATGATTTCATCAAGGAAGAGAGGTGAAGTTAGTCTGTAGATATCCACTATATTAGTTATCAGTAGTGAGTAACGCCTGCGAGATGCGTTCTGTGCAGGCATTACTCACAAGCTGATTGCCACACATTTAGGGGGAATCACAAATGCGCATTTGCACAATATTTGTCACGATAATGCGCATGTGCAGCAGAGGCGCTCAACAGAGGGAAGGGGAGAGAGAGAAGGAGAGAGAGAGAGAGAGGAGGGAGGGGGGACAGGGTGGGAGAGAGAGAGAGAGGGAGGGGGAGAGAGGGAGGGATGCAGAGGGAGAGAGAGAGGGCGGGAGGCATTTGCAAATTGTTGGTTACTTGAGCCTGCAAACTAATTTGCTATTCAATTGGCGTCTTTTAGCTACCTGCAAACTATTTACGGGTTACAGGGTGAAAATCCCTGCGGGTTGCCAAAATCGTAATTTTCGACCCATCGAAGCCTTTGATCTTTCAAAACTGTAAATTTTACAATCGCAAATCGCTATTAAATTGCTACAATTCCTCAAGTACGCAAATGTTTTCACACCCCTAAATGGCAAATGTAGAATAAAAACCTACGGGTAGCAGATAGGACTCACAAGGGGGTTAAACACCTGATCGTAGCACTGTAAATGCAAAAAAATAAATCAATACTGCTCTTTAAAAGATGGGAAAAGTAATAAAAGACATTAGAATTAATTGCACAACAGTCTCAAGCTCGCAAACCTGCAATAAAAAATGATATATTTTTTATGTTTCATTTCCGTGTTATATCAATCTCGGGAATCAAGTTAATAAATGTCAGGCCATCCACATGGACTAGAACATTTCCTTCATTCATTTTGTTATTTTGTACATTGCCGGATTGCAAGTCTGATCGCATATCGGACATCTAAACGCTAATTGATTGACATGTAACCTCCATGTTTTACTATAGCCAAGCTGATGACTTGCAAGTTGGTTAAACACCTGTTCGTTGCACTGTAAATGCAAACAAAAAATCAATACTGCACTTTAAAAGACAGGGAAAGAGATGAAAGGCATTAGAATTAATTGCACAACAGTCTCGCAAATCTGCAATCAAATTTTTTTTTTTTTATGTTTTATTTTCATGGTTTATTGATCCCAGGAATCAGGGAGTTAATACATATCAGGCCAACCACATGGACTAGAACATTTCCTTCATTCGTTTTTATTATTTTGTACTTGCTGGATTGCGAGTCTGATTGCATATCGGACTTCTAAATGCTAATTGATTGACATTTAACCTCCATGTTTTGATAATGTCATGATGACGGTCTCATTTACTATTGTCTGTTTCTAAATCAGTAGTTACAGCCTTGCTTTATTGATCATGATCACGCTCTGAAATGCATGGTTTATGGTTTCGGCTTTCGACCCATAAATTGCAGGCTTGTTTAATTGAATCACATTGAAATTGTCGCAAATTTCAACCTTGCAGAACTACGACTTGTATAAAGAGCAATTCAACTTAACAAGCCCGCAATTTAAGGGCCGATAGACTAGGCAATAGGCTAGACTAGGCAATTGAACAGGCAATTGAATAGGGGTCTAGAAGCCCAATCTGTAATCCCCTGTGACAGAATCAAAGTCATTTAAGTATAAACATGTTCCTAAAAAGTATTTTATGTTCATGTCTGCGCAGATTCTACTGTTGTTCGATTGTTATATATTTTACAAACATGTGAAGTTTTTACTAAACTTCAGTGTTCCTTTAAGCCAAGCTTTATCTAATGTAGCAGCAGTCAAATCTATGTTCTTTAAGTTAACTGATAGCTTTCAGATATGAGTGTTAGTGAGTAAATTGCTCATTATTCAATTACTCCAGATGTTTTTGGACTGATCTTAATGTTACTGAGAATGGCCGTGCAGAGGCTGCCCACGGCACCCCGGGTCTAACGAAGCGCAGTGTGACCCAGCGGAGCCTGGGTGATCCTGATTGGCTGGGAGTTGAGGAGGGACTTGCGCCTTCTCCTCACTCTGCGCAGGCTATTGCCCAGATAACCAGCTCACGCTGGTGCTTCCGTGTATGTGCATATTAACTCCATATATCCCCTGCTGTGTGTGCATGTGTGGTCTTGTCAGTCTGTGTTTGTCCTGTGTGTGGTTGCATTTTGGCATGGACCCTGGGGTTTAGAAGCCTTGCTAGCCATGGTTAGAACCAGGGCTTTAAGTCATGGAGTTAGGTGGGCGAAGGACAGAATGGACCCAGGGCAGCTAAGTGGGGAGGGTGTGCCTGCCAGAGCTCAGGCCTGGCCTGGAGTGACCGGTGACCTGGGACGCAGTGGGTGGGCCCTATAGCCTAGACAGGCCCATTAGCCCCACGGAGCAGCGCGCCAGTCTGGATTTGGGCAATAGGGCTATGGAGAGTGTGGGGGCCACAAATAGGGTTTTTAAGAGACAAGAGCTCATCCCCCCACCGCAGAGAAGGCAGTGCCAACGGGGGGTGAGGGCGAGGGCCTAGCCATCCGGCCATCACCCAGCGACTTGCCCCAAGGCCTGCAGCGGACCCCAGGTTCCAACAGCACCCCTACTCAATCCCAGGGCTCTAGGGGTAACATCAAAAATACAAGGAGCTCTACAAAAGCTCCTGCAGGTTCCCCCCGCACAGGCCTGCGGTCCCCACTGCCAAACACCATTGTCAGTGGTGCAGGTGTTTCGCAGGGATGATGCACCGCCTGTGCAGAGACCGTTAGGAGCAAAGAGACCACTAGGGGGAGAAGAAACCTAGTGATCGATGAGATGGCAGCCGACGACAGTCTGGTGGTGATTAATAAGGTTCCAGCGAAGGCCACGTGGCACGGCAGATGGGCCCCACCAGGGTCCGGAAGTCGACGAACAGGTACAGTCCTTTGATCTTTACCTCATCGCCAACAAAGAGACAAAAATCCACTGACAAAAGAGATAGGCCACAGCTCAGCTCTACCAGCCCTGACATCATTCCGGACACAGGGACTACCAAAGCGACTCGACATGACGGGGTTAATGATGATATTGACCCCCCTACGCCTCCAGGCCAGAGAGAGACTTTACGACCTAGAATCACTGAAGCAATGGAATCTGAATAATCCTCTGGGGGGGAACTGACTGCCCGGTCACCGGGGCACAGATACAGGAGATCTAGTGATTGTTCCTCATGCTTCCCCAGACCAAGAAGCAGATCCAGGTCGCGGAGTGGAAACTCGTGCGGCTGCAGCTGCACCTGCTCGAGCGGTAGAGAACGGAGCCCTCGGCGGTCTGGACCAGCACGGACCCCGCTCGCTCAGATCAACAAGACCTTTCCAGACTGGCAGCTACTCCTGGTTGGGGAGAGTCAGGTGAGAAATCAAGGATTTCTGGGGGGTAAGGGCAGATGGAGGGGGGACATCCCCCAGGGCATCCCTATTTTTGACCTCCCTAAAGTCCCTCATGAAGACCCACAACATAGCCATTTCCGATGAGGAAGTCGGGGAGTGGGTAGGCGGTTTGGCCGGTAAAGCGTGGTTGGAGCCATCTTGACCAGCGAGGCTGGTCCACCTCAGCGCCGTGGCCAGTAGTTCCATGATCCAGCCACCAAGCCCGGAGAGAGAAATAGCATCAGCTGGGGGAGCTTCCCAACAGGTAATTGTGTGTGCCAAGATAACTTAGGGGCACACTTATCCCTAGAAATCAAAGAGAAAATTTGGCACAGGGAAATCATTGAATTCAGTTATTTTCTCTGTTACCCATGTTCCTATAGGCATTTCCCGAGGACTTTCGACAATTGGCTCCAACGGGCCAAGGAATATGACGCTCCTTCAATTAAGGCATCTGCCAGTGGGCACTGAACTGCCGATTTAAACACGCCTGCTCAAATTGCGGTGGGGAGCATGCTCTCACAAGGTGTAACAGAGCTAGGAAAGGAGTCCGAATGGGAGAGTCCGCTCACAAAGGGCCGCACACCCATACGGTTGAACGCAATGCTGCCATGGCTAGAACGCTACTGTAGGTTGCCGGGAAAAGCTAGGGAAGCCGCCCTTTTTCGCGAGGGTTTTCGGGATGGGTTTACAATCCTGTGCACCCTCTCGCCTGCCAATTCAAGGCTCAGGAACCAAAAATCGGTTAAGGACTTACCCAGGGTGGCGGCTGAAAAAATACAGGCGGAAGTGGAGCTTGGAAGAATGGCTGGCCCCTTTTCTTCTCCCCCTAGTCATTTCCCCCCTGGGCATAGTGCCAAAGAAGGAGCCGGGAAATGTCCAGCTGATACAGCACCTGTCTTACCCTCAGGCGGTTCAGTCAATGATGGAATCAACAAGGAGTACTCATCCGTATCCTACGCACCCTTCGACCAGGCCACAGGCCTGGTCAGACGGGCGGGCGTTGGTGCTATGATGGCAAAAGTGGATATAGAGCTTTTTGGTTACTCCTTGTTCATCCCCAGAGCCATTGTTGCCTCGGCTGCTTCATAGACAGTGAGTTTTTCATGGACCTTTGCCTGCCTATGGGTTGCTCCATCTCGTGCTCCTATTTCTAAGCTTTCAGTACCTACCTGCAGTGGGTGGCTCGGACCGGAATCACACATCTCAACAATTTCCTTTTTGCTGGGGCCTGCACGGCTAGACACGTGAGGCTTTATCCTGGAGACGTTCGCGAGGATATGTCAGAGTTTTGGGGGTCCCCCTGGTGGACAAGAAAACGGAAGGGCCCACTGCTGATTTGACATTCTTGGGTATACGGATCAACTCAGAGACGATGGAGTGCAGCCTACCACCAGAAAAGATGATGGATCTATCGGCTGAGTTAGTAGCCCCGGTGGGCGCAAACAGGGTGTCCCTGCTGTGGCTTCAATCAATCTTGGGGAAGTTAAATTTTGCATGCAGGATCATCCCCATGGGCCGTATCTTTAACAGGAGAATGTCGTCCAAGTGTCGATAGCATTTATCCTGGAATTCAATGGCAGCACTTTGATTCACCGGACAGTGTGTTGAATGGACAGCTTGGCCTATATGGTAGGATTCGGCACCTACTATAGAGGGCTGCTGTGGTTTCTGATGCGGTGCACAGAAAGAGGCGATTCCAGGGCCGATGTCGGTCAGCAAAGAACAGCGTTGGCCTTTATGCTTTGCAGGGTGGTGAAAGGCATGTTTATGGCTGAGCGTAGGATGGACAGGAGGCGTTCAATCACATTCTCACTGCTGTTGCGCCTAGTGGAGGCTTTGGGTACGCTTTGCAGGGACTCTTTCGAATCCCTGCTTTTCGGTGTGACCTTTTCCCTTGCGTTCTACGGAGTGTTTAGGATAGGTGAACTGGTCTCGGTGAACAGGCACTGGAAGGTGACAGTTTGTCGGTGTGGTAAGGAGATCAAAAACGGACCAAGCCGGAAAAGGAAAGAAGTGGTTCTGTACAAAGTTGGCACTGAGTGTTGCCCCTATGCGAGTGTGAGGTTGTACTTGCAACAACGGCCATCGGGGCCAGGTCCTCTGCTTTTGCATGCCAACGGCCAGGCTTTGTCTCGATTTCAATTTGAAAGGATGCTAAAGAAGTTCTTGCAGCGTGTGGGTGTGGACCCGGAGGACTTCGGAACTCACTTGTTTCATATCGGGGCCGCTAAGGAGGCAGCAAGAGTAGGCTTGCTGGAAAACATGGTTAAAAGAATTGGGAAATGGGACTCACAAAGTTTTCGGTCCTATGTGCGACCCGGAAGGGTCATTTAAACTGACTCTTTGTGTGTTGCAGTAAAGAGACAGCTGTGGATCGACGGCCATTCTTACATGCATTGGGCCCACCGGTTAGCCTCAGTCACTGGAAACAAGGTCCAACTGGGCATACCGGAGACGGACCTACAGGTACCATGGCTTGGGTTCCGAGGCTTGAGATGAACACAGGTGAATGGCCTGTTGGAGAGCACCACCCATCAACACTGTAGACCTCATATATTGATTATACACGCTGGGGGTAATAAAATGGTGGTCGTGTCCATGAGAACATTTTTAAAAGTTATGAAGAGAGATGTTGACTTTTGGTTAGATCAATTTCCAGGCCTGTTTGTAGTGTGGTCCGAAATGATTAAGAGACGATCATGGCGGAACGCTGAGGATACGGTTTCAGTTGATAGGGCTAGACAGAAGATCAACAAACACATTACTAGTTTTATACAAAACTTGGGTTTTATTACCATTAGGCATCAAGAATTCAAAGCCACAGATTCTAATTAATTATTTCATCCCGATAAGGTCCACTTAACAGATATAGGTTTGGAACTGCTAACTTTGGAGCTTAAGGAAGGGGCAAGATGGGCCTTAGCTTTATTGAGCGAAAGGGGGAGGGGGGGTCGCAGCCTCAGGAGGCGTCCCTCACTGCTCAGTGGCGGGAGGTGAGTAGCCCAGCCTACTGGCTTAAGTGGGCGTTGCCTTGCCTCATGGGCATCCTTTGGAAAAGCATTGGGGGGCTCTGGGCGTGGGCCCAGAGCGTGAGGTTACTGACCTGGCCGGGCTCCTCCTCTGGGACATTAATTAAAGAAATTGTGTAATAATGTTAATTATGTAAATTTATGGTTATATAAAATTGGTTGCTTTAATAAAGCTGTGGCCCGTATTTTTCCCAAAGTTTTGGTAGTTTGTCTGTTTATTTGACAAAAGCCAAATGGATCATGCTAAGGTCATGTTTACGTACTCGTGAAGTCAAAACCCCTGCATCAACTGCCCGATACTGAAATTATTTTGATAAATAACAACAAATATTTTTGATCTGATGTTGGATTTAAAATGATAAGAACTAAGGGAAGGAGACAGTCTCCCACAGTTTCCAAGAAACTTATTTAAAAGAGTGTTTTTTTCTAAACTTTACAAGAAATGTTTAATGGTAAATAATACATTAAATAGCCATAACACAACTGCATACAACAGGGCTTTGTACTCCTCTTGTGTAAGATGTTCAATTAAAAAAAGAGGAAGCCTTGTGAAGTGATCCTAATATCAATTAGCTTTGGCTAGTTAAATACCATTCGTGCATTTATAGGATGGTCCTAAAGCAGACGGACTACAATTACTTCTCACGTCTATATAATTTAATAATCCAAAGAGGTGGAACATACCATCGCAATTTAATTTGGTTTCTCACATTATTGCAGGTTTTACAAAATATTGATTAGTCCCTTTTCATGAAAACCCCCCCAAAAAACTAAAGAAACATTTGGAGTTCAGTGTTCCTTTAAGGACTGGTATTTCTTATCACTCACTTGGCTTGAAAGTAGATGGGACATTGAAATGGTTAAACCAGCCAGGGTGCCGAGCACACTTAAAGCCCTCCAGGCAATGACTGTTGGTAACTGGATAAATGGAATCCCAATCGCTGGCATCAGGCCCTTGGGGGCTATTTTGGGCGTGTAGGGAAGTGCTCCTTATCAGGACGGCCCAGGGGAGCAGGAGATTAATGCAGCCCTCAAATTATACAAACTCCTTGTGTGTGATTAGTGACTTCCCATCATCCAGCGGCACAGTCTCATTAATCACATGACAAAGAGGGATATGGGTGCACAGAAAGGCCACTTGCATTTTTGGATTATTGTAGGGCTGGGACTGATTGCTAAGCAGAGATACAACCTAACGAGGGGATCCCAGCTAATAAGGACACAGTGATTAAAAGGGCTAAATTATGTCCACTGGTCTGAAAAGCTGTGTATTGTGTAACCTCTTGGGTCTGAATCACTCTGTAGAGTTTCTCTGTTTCATTTCTTTGCTACATTTGGAGCTTCCTAAAAATCCATTATCGTGCTTCATAAAACTTTTCTATAAAACTCCTCATATTGCTCCATCATATTACCTATCATATCTCCTCATATTGCCTTATGCGACTTTTTACAGGCCTCCCTAAAAGTCCTCCTATTGCTCCATATAAATTTCCCATAACTCCTCATACTGATCATAATATATCCTATATTATATATCCTAATATGGTTTTGTGTAGACCTTCTCTTTACTCCTCCCATTGCTTCATATAAACTAGTGAGTTCAGCTACACTTCACTGACGAGGCCCAATGAAGGCTGAAACGTACATCTGGGGTTTGCTCTTTCTCCTGTTTAGGATAGAATTGCCTGGTATTTCGGGGCTGGATCACTCTAGTGAGTAAGACCAGACTGATATACAACAGGATATTTCTCTGTGTGAAGGGCACAAGTGAGCTACAAGAGGTTGCTCTCTGAGTGGGTTATCATGCCCATAGAACTAACTTATTAAGATTGCTTCATTCTCTGATTGAGCACCTTTAACTTTATTTTTTGTTCATATAAACTACCCTTATAAATAGTTGTGTTGCTCTAGATTAGAGGGTTCCAGCTGTGGCCCATGGATTACAGTTGCCCGCAAGCCTCACTCAGGTGGTCTGTGGAGCTACTGGTATTAAAAGCAATTGTGAAATATAATTTCTATAGTAACAAAGATGCATAACCAAGTGGTACAGAAAGGCTTAACAATGTTTATAGTTTATAGCTGTGGTTAACAAACCTCTCCTCAAGACCCACCACATAGGCCATGATTTACGTCAAGTACTGCATGAGCAAAGGTGAGGCAACTAATATTCAGTGGTGCCTCAAATTGCTTCACACAGTGAACTTAAATCATGGACTCTCTGGTGGGGCATGAGGAGAGGGTTGGGAACCACTGGTCCATGGGACCCTCAGAATATTTCAAGTGGTACCTGGGGAAACCATTGCTTTAATGATCCCTATAACTCCTCCTGTTGTCACATATAACCCACTTATAACTCTTCCCTTATTCCATGTAACCAACCTTTATAACTTTTCTAAACCATATTGCTCTGTATAACGTAATACTCTAAATGAGCTCTTTTAACCCTTTCCTATTGCATATTTAACTTCAGCCCTTCCTGTTGATCTCATATAACTGAAGTCCTTAACCTACCTCTCCATATAACCCTAGTGCTTGCCACATACGTTTCCCCCCCCCCCCCCCCCACATAATCTCAGCCCTTTCCTATTGCCCTATATATAGACATTGAGTTAGAGCTACTTAAAGTCTGGGACTCTTAGCAACTCTAACCCAGTGGTGGGCAACAAATAGCCCATGGGAGCCCCATTCTGTTCTCTGCAGCAGGAAAGCATGTCCTTCTTAGCAATAAACAGTCCATCTTAACCTAAGCAAAGTACATATAATTCTTTCTTTATACTCCTGCCTGAACACTTCTTCTTAGCTATACTTCTATTACCAAGTAATTTGCCTCATTTCCCACAGTGGTTTTACCATTGTGCTATGCATAACATATAAATGGTTAAATGTGTTATGTGGCCTCTTAAGGACTCAAGAGCTCTATTTGTGAGTGTAAAACAGGTGGCCAGTCACTGCTCTAACCTACAGTCTTATTGAATAGGGCTCTATATAAGCACGGAGCATATTTTTTTATAGAAGTTATTAGTTAGAAGACCTTGCTTTTGGATAGAAGTTCCCTAACTAAAATCTTCTGTAAAAAAATATGCTATGTGCTTATATAGAGCCCTATTCAATTGGCCAAATTGCAATTTAATAAGGCTGCTAATATCTATTAATCATGAAACCTGAACCCTGGCTTTATAAGGTTAAACTAAAATGTCCAACTAATTATTATTAACAACTGTAATATCTCAATTTTTGAATTCCAGTGAGCCCAAATCCATGGGTGTAAAAGCCAAAGAAAATCCGGGGGGGGGGGGGGAGATACTGCATATAGTATTAAAAAAAACACACAGAAAAATATGGTGTGGGGAGTGGGGTTGTCCCCCTCGCCCCCACCAGTTCCTACACCCATGCAATGTTATTATGTGAAACAGTGAACCCCCAACTCTAATATCTCGGGTCATATAATTTTGATTCTAGCCAGAGAGAGCAGATTGTGTTATTGTGGATTTGTGTTAGTTTTTGTGTGTGTTGCTAGTCGCAGTTTGGCGTCCCTGTTTGTCAAGCAGTTAATGAGTGTTTATCCTGCGCATCTCTCTGAGCCTCTCCTGTGACTCTCTGAGCTTGGAGTGAGGAGATGCCTAGGAGCGAGTGTCACACACAGTTACCCTGACACATGATATTTATACCAATGTGTGGAGGAAGGTGTCTCTTTGCATTACATTATCTCTCTACTGTAGGATTCTCCAGGGGACTCCGAGGACACGGCCTATGCGCTGTGCACAGGGACAAATAGGAGGCGAGGAACTGCCATTGTCACACCTGAAGGTCCAGCAAATGCCAGGAAGACCAGCACTGTGCAAGTGGATATTAGTAGCTCTCCAGTCATGTGGAAGGACAGACTGACTCTGTGATAACTTGAATGTCTGGGGTTAGACAGCTTGAAGAGACCCTAAACTGAAACATTTCTATCAAATATTTAAAAAGGATTGTATTAAAGATCACAAAAGTTAGTTACAGATGATATTTAGATTTAAAGACTTAAAGGCATATTCAAGTTTCATGGATTAATACATTTCTGCACTCTATAGGCAAAAAGCAGCCTTTATGTGTACAGCACATCTCATAAAACATTTTATTTATATTAATATCTGAAAACCCCTCTAATGGTTATGTTGACACCCCCAGACGGGTGTTTACACAGACCCCTGATCTCCACCCAATTAGCATGCAGCATTAGGGCATCAATGTAACCCATTATTCACCTGCTGTTTCTTTCTCGCCAATAGGAGAGCACTAATGTCCAAGTACTGCTGGATATGACTCCCTGCTGCTTCCTGTCTGTGCTGTGCTGCTGCCGTAGCGCCTAACATAGGGCCACACTACATATCCCAGGCTGCTTTGCAGCACAGAGTTTAAATCAAATGTTTCAGCTAACCTGATTGGCCAAAACAAACTTTAAAATGAATGCTAATTTAGACTGGGTTTGGAAGGGGTGTAAACCCTGTCAGAAATTACAAGACATTTTGCTAACTTTCAGGTAAGTGTTTAAATGTTTATTGTGGTATTTTCTCATGCAATTTTTTTTTCATACACTATTAATTCTTCTCTATCAGATGCACTCATAATCCAGGAAACTTAGATATGCCTTTAAGGTAATATGGGGATAGTTACTACCAGAGGCAGAGCTTCCGCCGGTGCAGCCGGTGCAAAGCACATAGGTCCTGGCCTTTATGGGGCCCAGGGCTGCCAGGGCCCTCAGCAACCCTCCAGCAGCCCCCACAGCCTTTGTGGACCTCCCACGGTTCCCTGTGGCCGTCCCGTGGCCTTCCCATGACTCCTGCGGCCCTCCCGCCTTCCCCCTGGCCCACCTGTGGCCCCCACAGTCCTCTGCCGGCACCTATGGCCTCCTCAGCCCCTTGTAGCCCCTTTCTGCTCTCTTTGGCCCCCTGTGGCCCACGGTCCTCTGTCAGCCCCTGTTCCCTCTCAGCATTCTGTGGGCCCTCTTGTCTCCCTTTGGCCCCCACAGCCTTCTGCCAGCCCCTGTGGCCCCCTCAGCCCCTTGTAGCCCCTTTCAGCCCTCTGTGGCTCCCCTTGTCTCCCTGTGGACCTCGTTTACCCCCACAGCCCGCCGCTGGCTCCTGTGGTCCCCTCAGCCCCTCGTAGCATCTTTCAACCCTCTGAGGTCCCCTGTGGTCCCTCCTGGCTCCCTGTGGTCCCCGGGGCCCTCTCCCGGCCCCTCTTAGCCACCTGTGGTCTCCCTTGGCTCCCAGTGGCCCCTGCGGTCCCCTCGTCCATCTGGCCTGTCATGGCCTCAACTCACCCCAGGAAGTGGAGTACAGCATCGGGCAGGTAAGGCAGTATTCATATGTATATAATGTGTGTATATATATGTGTATATATATGTATTTATGTATGTGTGTTTAATATATATATATATTAACTTATATATATAGACAAACACGTTTTATATATATATATATATATATATATATATATATATATATTATGTATAAATACACACATATATATATATATATATATATATATATATATATATATATATATAAATGTATAAATGTAAATATATATATATATATATATATATATATATATATATATGTACTGTGTGAGTTGAAATTGGAGGGGGTCCAGGAAGCACAAAAAAAATTGTGCCCGCCCCCTTCTTGGGGGGTGAGAGGGCCCAAATTTTCTTTTTGCACTGGGGCCCCCCATGCACTAGCTCCGCCACTGGTTACTACTCCAACTGCCTGACATATTTTCATTGAACAGACAATACTATCCTGCAGAATTCTAGTCTCATGCTCTTTTAAATGCATGATATAAATATTGGGAGTTTAGTGTGTCTTTAAGAAGCACTTGGAATGGTGTTAGCTGATTATGAGCCATCTGAGACTTGAAGTTAGGTGGTGCAAGAGTTATGAGTAATGTAACTACCTTACAGAAATGGTGTTAGATAAGTGAGACAGCCTTCCAGCAGAAGTGGTTAGATTATATGACCCAAGTGTTCTCTCACCCTCCAGTCTCTATGAGTTTGGACCCAGGACCCCTCTCACCTTGCGCTATCTGCATTATTGTTTTATGCCCTGTGTTTATATATATATATATATATATATATATATATATATATATATATATATATATCCCCTTTTGGATCGCTACCTTGTCGCAGTAAAGGCTCTTGTGTACTTCAGTGAAGCTGTGAGCTATACCATGTAGGGTCACCCAAGATGGGCAGGTCATAGCAGAGAGGTCAGACAAATCACGGCCCACTGGAGAAGGAACTGGCAACCCACTCAGTATCTTTGCCAAGAAAACCTTGTCCATGGGGGTTACGGAGAGTCAGACACATTTAGTTACTTTCTATATGAATGTGCTACATCTGTATTAAAATGTTACTGGACTCTTTGGCATTAAAGTTTCTGTGACCCTGTGTGTTTGTGTTACTCAATATTTTGAATTTATTACTGTAATCTTTCGCCTCATAGAGTTTGATACACCCCAGGAACCCCCTCACTCTGCAGTCCTTGTGTGTTTGTGTTACTTGCCATATGAATGTGTTATAATATATCATATAAGACTTCATGGGAAAAAGAGCTTCTTCTATTATTAAACAAAAACATTGGGATAAAATCATTTTTAAAGCTAATTCATCAATCAACATACATTTAAAAGAAAACACCTACAAGACATTGATTAGATGTTATCTTACACCAGTAAGATTACAAAACTCATCATTTATTGGTAAATGCTCTATGTGAAATCTCCCAATTATGGAAAGAAACATATTCAATTATAAAAACACTCACGGGATTTCCTATCCCTAGAAAACCGGAAGAGGCATTATTAGGATTACCTATATCAAACATATACACACACATACAACTAATAAATCAAATATTCTTAGCTACTAGATGTGTCATAGCTAAAACAAATCAAATATACCCACAATAGAAGGGATACAAAAGAAGAATAAAAATATACACATGATGAATATAATGTCGGCAGATATAAATGAGAACTTTAGAAAATGGGCATCTTGCTGGGACATATGGACCCTGAAAATAGACAGGAATATATTGAATGATAACATAGAGCATAATTAACTATGACAAAATAACTTCTTCATTTATCCCCCTATCTCTTTCTTACCCTACCCCATTTTTTGTCTGATTTTATTTGTTCACTATTAAATATAATAATTGTATTATTTTAAAAAAAAGAGGCAGGAGAAAGAAATAAAAAATAAAAAAATAGACATGGAATTATATTATTACTACACATAATATGTATACTTTCTTACATTTTTATCAATGTTAAAGCTATGAAGAAAGACATATATAGAATTGGCAAAATAGATGTTGATTATATGTATGTTTCCAAAAGGATTCTCTCATCTTGCAATCTCAATGTATTACTCCCAATAATAATGTGTTATGTGACTCTATGTGTGGTCTCTGTGTGGATTAGTTACATGACATATAGACATGTTACATGACTACAGGTTCTTCCATCTCATAGTGTCGTGTTTATATGTTTCTCCCTAACTGATTGTGTTAGAAGTCTCTCTTTTCTGTGTGGATGAGATACCCCCTATATTTAATTGTTGCATGACTCCATATACTCACCTTGCTCTGTGTGGATATGTTTCTCCCCATATGAATGTGTTATAACACACTGTCACCTCACAGTCTCTTTTGTAGGTGCATTACGCGCCATATAGATGTGCTACGGTACTATAGACCTCTCTCATCTCACATTCTCTGTGTGTGTTTATGTTACCATATGAATATGTTACAGGATTCTCACACGTTGCGCACGTGTTACAGAAATCCAGGCTCTCTCACCTTATAGTCTATGGGCCTCATTCAATTGAGGTTTCAGGAGATCTTTGCTATTCAATTGGCATATTTTTGCGGGCTCAGAACGGCTTCCAAGTTACGGGGTTGAAAAAATGGCGATGGTTAACCTCGCAACTTACAGCCTGCAGAAGCCTTTGATATTTCACTTTCGCAAGGCTAAAACCACAAATTGCTATCCAATTGCTTAATTTCCACAAGCCCACAAATGTATTGACACCCATAAGCAGAAAATGAAAGAGAAAATGCTATAACGGGGAAAGCGATGATAGACGTTAGAATTAATTGCACAACAGTCTCAAGCCCGCAAATCGGCAAGAAATTAGATTTATTTTTTATGTTTAATTTCTGGGTTTAATCGATCTCGGGTATCAATAAGTTAATACATCGGACCCCCAAAGCTAATTAATTGACATGTAACCTCCATGTTTTACTGCCGTAATTATGACAGTCTCGTTTTCTATTGGCTGATTTCAAATGGGAGGTTTTGGGCTTGCTTAATTGATCATGTTCCCGCCCTGAACTGCACCAAACCAGTGCATGGTTTACAGTTTTGGCTTGGCGCCCGTAACTTGCTGAGTGCCGTTGCTTTTTTGTTCAAAATCTTGCGGTTCTCATGAGCGATGTTGCTTGTATTTTCAAAGTACTGCGTGTCTGGTGTTGTTCGGCTAAGTGTTACAGGCTTCAGCCTCATTTTGATCCTTTTTGAAAGCATTTACGTTTTCACGGCTGCCATTTTTTTCCTCGCTTAACCAATTATCGATCTCCGAAAAATGTCAATTAAGCCTCAAATTAGCTTTCAATCTCACTGACAGGCTCCCTGGCTGTCCCTCTGAGCTGTGTGTGATGTTTTTAAGTTGTTTTTTTAATTATTTCGCATTTTTTGGAAGTCTTCCGAGTTACATGGTTGCAAAAATTTTTGTTCCTCACGATCAGCGCCAAAGGCCGATCGCGGGCATCACCATGTGCGCCTTTAATCTCTTTCCATCTTTCATCGGTGGAGCGTCGTTGGCCAAATTACAACTATGACGGGACAGAGGATTGGCGCTCATTGCATCAAAGTCGTGCAGGCCTTGTTATGAGTGTCTACTGTGCTCATCGCAAGCCCTGCAATGAGCTCCTTCGGCGCTCATTGCGGCAAAGTCGTGCAGGTCTTGTGATGAGGGCCTACGGTGCCTTTGGCGCTCATTGCGCATGAGCAAGCCCGTATCATTTAAAATTGCGTGACGACAACTCGCAATACGACAACTATTATATGTGATGTTACAGGTCTCTCAGCTCTCTCATATAAATGTATTACATGATGTTACAACATACATAGATTTGTTACTGGACAATGGATAGATATGTTTGTCCCATATGAATGTTATAGGACTCCATTATCTTGGAGTTTTTGTAATTCCGTGTGTAATGATCACTTTCCAGGACTCCATGTTCTCTCACTTTACAGTATCTGTGCAGATATATTTTGCCTCATATACATTTACTACGGGCTCTGTCACCTCACAGTCTCTGCTAATGTTCCTCCACACACAGACCTCTCCTGGAGTGATTATATTAGATATCACAGTGGGGATGTGAGGTATTTTCTGCATAAGTAACACGGGTAATGAAAGGTAAAAAAGCAATAAAACACGCATTAAAGGGGCTGGCCCAGTGAGGCCCAAGTGAACTTCCACTAGAGAATCCCTGACAACAGCAAACAAGGCAAAAAATGCAATATCTGTCAGTATCAAGTAATGATTTTTTTCTTTAAACGCTTCCATGGTAACCAAGAGGTTCTGGAGACTTTTCAATATTTATGTAATCTTTTCTTAACATAACTTGGATCTTACAGATACACAAAACTCCCAGATAGGCCATCATGTACTGATGAGATTGTGTAATATACATAATGTTGATTGTAGAGGTGAGACTGGAAAGAATTCATTGTAGATCAGTTACAGAGCTTCTTCAAGTGTCCAGATTTACCTTACTAACTCTTTACTTCATAATATTATTCAGTGTTATTTTTACCTTGACAAATGGTTGACCTGAAGACTAATACATTTAGATTGTATCCTGCAGCACACATGCCACATTCTCTATACTTTGTCATTAGATAATTTAAGGACAAGGGGCAGATGTGCAAAACATTGAGATCTTGGGGCAGTGTGTAACTCCAGTGCTATTCCTATATGAACTAAGATTGATATCCAAATTGCCAACACGTCAGTCTTTAGTAGATTTGACCACAGGATTAACAAGACCTTTTCTGATTATGTTTAAAAGCATTATACATTCAGTATGGAGCTAGTAGCTAGCCAGAGCAAAGTAATTTGTGGCTCCTCACTTCTCTATACAAGGTAGATGACTCTAGAGATAAATACAAAAGCCCAAAATATATGTGGTTTTGGCGTGATCTGACGACTTTCTATAAAAATAATTATTTGCCATTCTCGCATAATAAACTGACTCCCCCTTTACTCCAGGCTGCTGGTGTTATCAAAGAGCCCCTACTCTAGGCGGGCCCCAGATCTTTGGGCCTACTTCACCAGTAGTAGCTCTCCTACTATGTACATTGAACTCCTGAGTGTGACACAGAAAAAACAGAGTTTGTACATTTAAACACTTATTATCGTGGAAAATGTGAGTTTATCAGATATGTTTTCATAAATGTTTTTTTTTTAACAGGACACACAGTCTGTCTAAGTTTATTGCTTTTCTGCATTTCATAAATTTTACTCAGCATTATAATTCAAGAGCCATCTTTTTCTATAAGGGACATAACATTCTAATTAGTACCATGGCTAATAGCTCATTCATTTCTGTGATAGCCAAATTATCTACTGCATAATGAATTTAGTTTGTATAGTTCGGTCCCATCCTCCATACACTATGAGCCTCATTTAATTGACCGAATTTGAGATCCTGAGGCCCGTAAGTGAGATCGCAGTTAAATTTGCTATTACATTGGGGTCTTTTTGTGGGCTTAGATCGGGTTACGAGTTACGAGCTTGAAAAAATGTCGGCTGTCCAACTAGTAACTTATACCATCCAAAAGCCTTTAATGTGTCACTTTCAAAGCGCTAGAATCGCAAATCGCTATTCAATTGCTTCAATTCCGTAAGCCTGCAAATGTTGTCACACTTGTAAACCGCAAATAGAGGAGAAAATTCTACATGTGCTCGAGAGGACCGGCAAAGGGGTTAAAAACCAATTCGTAGCACTGTAAATGCAAATAAAACAGTATTCATGCACTGTAAATTACGGGGAGAGTGATGAAAGACATTAGAATTAATTGCAAAACAGTCTCAAGCCTGCACATCTGCAGGAAATAAGTTTTATTTGTATGTGTCATTTCGGGGTTAAATGATCTTGGGTATCAATGGGTGAATACATATCAGGCCACCCATATGGACTAGAACAGTATTGACATTCATTTTCATAACTCTTCATTTTCAAAGTTGTGCGAGTCTGATTGCATATTGATTGATTGACATGTAACCTCCATATTTTACTGTCGTAATTATGACAGTCTCGTTTTCTATTGGCAGATTCGAAATGGGCGGTTACGGGTTCTGTGAATTGATACGGTCTCGCCCACAACTGCTCTTAACCGGTGCATGGTTTACGGAGCTGACATCAGGAAGCATCTCTCGACCTGGAGCAATTGAATAGCCTCGCAAACAGAGACCAATGGAAGCCCACAACTCGATCGCAGACATGCGGCTGTCTGTGATCGAGTTACGGGCTTGCAATTGAATGAGGCCCTATGTGTCACTGATTAGCATAATGTGCTATATAGGATACATTTTAGTTGTGCAGAACTGTACAGCTCTCTCCATCAAGCTTCTCATGGATTGATTATCAAACCCAACAGAGCCAATCAATGTTAAATCCTCTGCATAATATAAAAGACAACTTTTATAAAAGTAAAAATCATACTTTAATGTGTAACCATCTATAGTCAGCTCCTATCTGTTATTAACATTCACTGTGAAAATTGCAACCTCTCCATCTGGAAAGGTGAGTCTTAATGAGTTTTCTCACTCCATGACTATTATTGAGTACAAACTGAAACCTCTCCAAGTGTTATTATAAAAGGCATATTAAATGAGGTGTGATATGAGAATGTAGTGAGACCAGTAGGGACATAGCTTTATTACAAGCTTAGATGCTCACTGAAAAACTCACTTGAGTAAGTTGAACTTTAATAAATATGAGACAATATAAAGTCAATCAGGGTCTGTACAAAGGTATTGTGTACATTATTGGCAATGTTCAGATGAAGACAGGACTCCTAAACATTGCTTATACTACGCAAGATTTCTAGATTTTACACACTTGTTTTTGTGTTTGTCATATCCGACTTTCCATGACCTCATGGACCGCAACACCACAGGCTGATCCACTTGGAATTCATGGCAGAGATACTGGAGTGGGTTGCCAGTACCTTCTCCAGTGGCCTCAGCATACAGCTCCTTGTATGCCTAGGTGGTTTTCTATCCAAGTACTGACCAGGCCCAACCCTGCTTGGCTTTACAGTGGTGTGACCTCTTGGTTCCCTGACTGGGATCGAACCCAGGTGCGATGAAAGAGCCAAATCCTAACACTTCCTTTCATACAAAATATTTTTTGTAACTTTTCAAAGATAGCCCTTTAAATAATGTAATATAATCTTCAGCCATGGTATTTGTGCATTAATGGCTTATGCCAAGATGTAATAGGACGTTCTCATACTGAACTTGAGGATCATAGCTGTCATTTATTTCCTTGCCCTGTTTGTGTACAAAATTAACTATTTTATTATCTGCAACCTATATTTACATGATTTTTTTTTGTTAGCTGACTACTTCTCTTTTAGAGAAGCCTGGGGATGTTATACATAGCAGTGTGCTGTCACTCTAGTGGACAAGAGGTTAAAGGTAAAATTCAAAGATTTTCTTGTATAAAGTGATCAGCACAAATATTTTCTTTTTCACATATTTGGCTCCATTCTTTACCTAGATTTCAAAGTAGAATAAAGTTGAAAAGGTTTGAATCACAAGAGGTAATTTCACAAATATAAACATATAAGAAAAGAAGGAATTTTTAATTAAAAATGAATAATGGTACAATAAAAAACCTAATGTTGGACGGTTCCCTTATTTGTGTATCAGTGTAGGTTGGGTTACACCCATAGGAGCTATAATTTCAGCACTGAATAAACATGTCTAATGTCACAAACAGTGCTTGTCTCTTTCCAAGTAGCACTTGTATCCTACCTACAGTAAAGCAGAGCCAGGCTGTTTTGTATTTTCACCAAAACTCCTGGCCGGCGCGGAGGCAGCCCCAGGCACGCCGGGTCTGACGCAGCGATGCGTGACCCGGCGGTGCCTGGTTGCTTCTGATTTGCTGGAGGAGGAGGAGGGACTTCCGCCCGTTTCGCGGGCTTCCTCCTCACTCCGTGCCGGCCATTGAGCTGATTCCCTCCCTCCCCTTGAGTTGGTGGTTAGTTAGGAAAGTAGCAGATATACTAATAAGGTATGTCTAGGGGGTGAGGTTGGTTGTGCGAAGTTCAAGGAGCTTAAGTTAGGTTTAAAAAAAAAAAAAGAGAGGTGGAAAAGAGTTCAAGGGTAAGGATTTGGGGATTTCTAGGTTAGGATGCAAGTAGGAATAACTTTGGTTGGTGGGAGGTGAGGCACCCGGTCCACGGGCTTAAGTGGGCGTTGCCCTGCCTCATGGGCGTGC
Organism: Discoglossus pictus; assembly: GCA_027410445.1. Taxonomy (NCBI): domain Eukaryota; kingdom Metazoa; phylum Chordata; class Amphibia; order Anura; family Alytidae; genus Discoglossus; species Discoglossus pictus. Next base: position 127,112,481 of record CM050169.1, on the reverse strand, counting down.
TTAGTAACGCACTGGGAGGCTCTGGGCGCGGGCCCAGGGCCTGAGGTTACTGACCGGGCCGGGCTCCTCCTCCGGGATGTTTATTTGATCTGTGATGTAACAATGTTAATTATGTTAATTGGTTATTGGTTTATGGTTGCTTTAATAAAGCTGTGGCCCGTAATTTTCCCAACTGGGTCAGTGTGTTTATTTATTCTAACGCCCAAAGGATCTTGCCAGGGTCATGTGAGATTTCAAAACAACAGAGTGTGTTAACATTAAATCTTCAAATATGACAATCATTAAATATTTAAACATTGTAGCGAAAATATTTTAATATAAGTTTTTAAGGAGCAGCAGATCTCCAATTATAAGTTTTCCTTTAAAAAACAATATAAAGATTTTTTTTGCCTACAGATTATAAATAATTTGATATAATAATTGCAGTGTACCTCCCCAACCTCCATGCACAGATTGCTGGAAAGAAGGAGTTAAATTCACCGATATGGAAATGTCCAGACAGCTATCCCATAAAATTTCAGTGTGTTGCTTTTAGGACACAAACCGCAGTATAGGATTAAACACAGAGCGATGCTAAAAGCTTTTTTTTTTCTTTCTCAAATCTCCTCATTAGCAGTGAGATCTGTTTACTGCAAGAAGAAAATCTCAATTAGGCCTCTATTAGAGACAGAGACATTGTGTGTTGTACAAACCAGGGATAAACTGGTCTGTATGGAGATAAGCAGTGGGTTAACCCTTTCACAGCCAATAGACCCTTTAGCTTCCAAATGTTCTTTTGATAACATTGTGGCTATCGTCAATCACAAACCGTGTAACCCAGTGGTGGGCAATTCAGTCATATAAGCCCCTTCAACAGTCCAGGATTTCTGCATCTCACTACTTGTTTTATTAAGTTTTGCTTTGATTTAGCTCACCTGACTTAGGCCTCAATTCTACAGCTCCCATAAGCTAATATCCGAGGGAAGTTCACTTGTAAAACACTTCTGAGCTATCACATCTTAAATCTAACCCTTGAAAAATGCCATTTAAAGTGTCTTGTAATTCTGAAGTGGCTGTCCTACAGATTTTTCTAAATCTCTGTCACATGGCTCTCATATTGATATTCATGCTCTCTGTAGTTTACACGTAAGTCTCTCCAAGTACTCTCAATTTTCAAAAAACCCTCTGGATATCTTGAAGCTTACATAACGTCATCTATATGCCTACAAGAAGCCTTGATCGCTCAACTCAAGCACAATTAAGGAACTATGGGCCCAATAACTGCTACCCCATGACCCTGTGTATCCCCTGTATTGGACCTTTCTCACCCAACCACTTGTGCTTTGGGGTGAGGGTCCATTAACCCATATCGACCGTTATGGGGCCTCGAACCATAACCATGTGTATCCTTAGGGATCCCCTGTCACATATATTTAACCCATTACCATGGGCGTCTCTATGGACCCCCATGGTAATCTAATGTATAACCATGGTGTCCATAGAGACACCATAGCAACAACATAATTTTAGGGGTTAATGGACACTCACCTCAAAGAACAAGGGTTGGTGGGAGGGAGCCTGAACGCCTCCCGGTTATTCAGGGTGATCTTGAGGATACCCAGGCTCATAGTGGTAGCAAGTCATAGGCTTTTTACCATGGGAATGGGTTTATATAGATAGATGGATAGGTAATAGCTGCAAGACTATTTTGAAAAACCCAAGGGGATAGGCCTTATTATGTACTCACAAGCTATTTGTCATACCAGTGATAAGCTCTATTTGCAGAGTCAGAAATATACGTGAGTGAAATGTTCTGGGACACATGGAATACATCCATAACTAGCCGAGAAAATGGTCCAGGAGTTCTGAGTACGGGCTTTATCAGATTGTACTGTGGGCATTGAATGGATACCTTATTGAATACCAAACTGTATTCAAGCTGAAAGATATTGATATTGTTAAAAGGAACAAAAAAAGATAAAAGATTGTAAAATAGATAATATTCCTGTTTTCACTTGTTTCCTTGTTTTTGATATAACGTATTTACAGCGAATACATCTAGCATGTCTGCTATGTGTGTATGATAATATAAAGGACCACTGTGGTCACCTATTTTGTATCTGGCATTTTGAATAACTATACTTTATTACTTTATACCTCCTTCAGTATGTTGATCAATGGAAACGAACAAATAGATTCCACAGGACAATTTCAAATGGTCCTTTTTATTTTTTTTTATTCAAAAAATACTTAGTGTATTTTCAAGTGTAACTCAACAGAATGCCTCGTTACCCCAGATTACTACCTACAATGTAGTAAACCCTGCTTCAATAGCTCTGCCCACTCCCCAAAATAGTTGATTTAAAATGTTGTTCTGTAAACACATACATAGATGTGCAGATTCACTTACATACACCCAAAAACACACTCATGCAGTCATAAATATGTTCCAAATATACCCATATACATAAACATACATATTGGCATTGATATTCACATTTCCCAAGCATATAAATAATTGTTCACATACATGTTCAGATACATATACATTTCCATACCCCCCCCATATATCCACTCACATATCCATTTGCATAAACACTCATATGGACATCGTCGTAGATACAACTGCATTCACAAAAATAATCACAAAATCGCTAAAATATACCATAACATGCATATATTAGAAGGGATGCAAGACAGCAATATAAAAGCATTTTTAGAGAAAGTCATATACTTAGATGACTCAAATTGTGTCATGGGAAATACCATATTAAACTGCTAGTCTGACTGTAGCTTGAGGAGGAGGGTTACTCTTCCATACAGATCTATTGCCAAATTGCTACTTAGAGAGTAGTTTTCAAAAGAGCAGAGATCTTAGCTCACTGCACAGTTGTTCCTACTCCTTCAAGGTTTCTAATCCATTTAGGAGCAAAAGAAAAATAATGAAAGCAAAATTGACTAAAAACAGAATTTTTTTTTTTTTTTTAATTGGAAAAAAAACAAAACATTTTGCACATTTTTAACTCCCGTTCTTCATATAAGACATTTCAGTGATCTTTTAAATGCACACTCGCAAGCACAGTTGAGAAATAAACTGATATTATAAATATTCTCTCTTATTTTGTAAGTCACACTATTTGTTCTGCATTAGGCAATTAATTATATGTAAATGAGCAGAGTTATAGTTAATTAAGACGTGTAGAATTTACTGTAAACAAATAAGAACAATTTATAATAAGCACAATGTTTTAATTGTGAAGACAGGATATCCAAAGCGTTCTATGAGCATATATTAACAGCAGCAAAACAAAAACACAATCTCATTAATCTACCAATTATTATTATTTTTATTATAACTTAGCAATATAATAGAGGAAGTTCAGGTTTTCCTTGGAAATGAGACCTGGATTCCAAGATTGCTGTCTGTTTGATAAATATAGTAATTTTCTTCCATGATGTTTGCTCTGGGGACTCCATGATAAATATCCGTACTCTGGACAAATACAGTATATTATTGCTTTACGTATTTATTTGATCAAAGTGGATCCCTCAGCCCTATATCGTAATGAGTGACACAGCTGCGAGCTTTGACATAAAATGGCATGCCTGACCATCCATCAGGGTGGAATATATATGTCAGAGACATGAAGGGCAATTTGCTGGCAATGTATCTCATTTATCAAATATACATTAGTAATGTTATTCCAGCAGATGGGAAAATATAAAGGTTTGTTTATCAAATTCTCCCAATGGAGAATTGTGCCAGTAAAATCTCAGAAAACATTCATCAGTGAATGTAGAAATGTGCTACTTGGAGAAGGGTCTGTGAGAATGTGCTATCTTAAGAAGGGCCTGTAGAAATGTGCTATCTGAAGAAGGTCCTCTGGGAAGGCCAAAGAGTTGGAGAGCCACTAAAAGTAAAGTGTTTTCAAATTAATGGAGCCCTGTAGTTCAAGTAAAATGTCACTTGTGCGAGAAGTATGTAACAAACTAACAACATCAGCAGTTGTGTAAGCCATGAAAGCAAAAATAGTTTCCGAGATAAAGCTGAGAGCTAGAACATGAGAGGTGTGTTTCTTTATCAATTAGTAAAGAGAGGGATGTGTGGAGCGAAGAGATTGATTCCCCACGACTGAGCAGAATGAAGGGGAGTCAGGGTTTGACCTTGGTTGGTTAAGGAGATATTATTGGTTATGGATTGGGTTAAGGGGGGGGGGGGGGCGGTTGCTTTCCTGCTCTTTGCCATATAGGGGGAGCTTTAAGGCTCTCTGCCCTCCATCTCTGTTATAAGAATACTAGTGACTTGCCTGTCAAAAATGTCAGCAATAAAATTTGAGGGCTGCAATACTTTTTGCCACACAATGCAAGGCTCCCCCCCCCCCCTCTAACTTGAGGGCCTCGCGATGAGTGCCTTTGGCGCTCATCGTGGGCCTTGCAATGAGCACCTTTGGTTTTATTTTCAAAGTCCCGCGTGCATGGCATTGTTTGTGTAAGTGTTCCTGGCTTTTGCATGGTGTATCTTCTAATTCCTGTGTGCCTGCCGCCTTTCGTGTAAGTGTTCCTTGCTTTTGAGTGGTGTATTTTCTAAGTCCCCCATGACTGCCGTGGTTCAGGTAAGTGTTAATTGCTTCTGCCTTGCTTTTGAATTTTTTTTTTTTTCAGTAGCCATTTTTTCCTTGCTTGGCCAATTTTCAATTGACAAAAAATGCCAAATATGGCTTAAATTTGCTTGCACCCTCACTCATAGGCTTAATGGCTCTCCCCCTGTGCTGTGTGTGAGTGTGTTATTTTTTATTTTTTTAATTTTTTGGCTGTTTTTGTGGGTCTTTGGAGTTACGCGGTTGAGACCTTTTTGGCGTTTAAATCATAAACTGTTGCGTGCCTCGCGATCAGCGGGACTGCTATGCTTTTCGTCGGTGATCACAGCCATTGACATAAGAGCCTTTTGTGCTCATGTGTAGGCTGTTTCGGCGCTCATTGCAGCCCCTGTCTTTTTTAAAGTCTTGCGTGCCTTTAAATCCCGCGGCCCTCGCAATGAGCGCCTGTGGCGCTCATTGCGAGCCCTGCAATGAGCACCCTTGGCCTAAGGCGTGCATGTCTCGCGATGAGCACCTGCGGCGCTCATTGCGAGGCGTGCATTGCGCATGCACAAGTTGCAACATTCCTGAGCGTTACCAACAAAGTCGCAGATCCACAACTATAATATGTGATATACCAACAGGAGTTTACTTAAATTCCTAAAGCTATCACTTTGATTCTTACTAAACATCAAAAGCAGAGAACATTTCCAGTCAATTTCTCTGCAACATTCCTTGCTCATTCTTATTTGACCACAAACTAATATGATTTAATCTTGTTAATATTAGTCTTGTTTACTTGGCATGGCCATTCCTCGGTTGACATATCTTCTTTTTAAACCTTTAGGTCTGACTCTCAATTTTTTATCCTTCTCAACAAATTTATTTAAAAAAAAATCAGAATCTTATTCAGTATAGATCTTGGAACAGTGACTTGAAGGGTTTAAATATAAATGTCATTTTAGGAAGAATTACCATTTTCAAAGCTGCTATTCATCCAGACCATGATGCATGAATCTTCTCCCATCCCATCATCAGCAGTTGTACTCTAACAATGACAAGTAGTTTTTCTTGGTTAAGCTTCCATGTTGAGACATAATTTTTATCCCAACAAAGACATCTTATTATTCCATTGAAAGAGACAAATCTTTTGCATTTTCATTATATCTCCTTTAGAAAATCCAATATATTCCAATATAATTAGAAAACCTTCCATAATCATCAATCTTATCAAATATACATGATATTGAACCTGGATCTTAGAATAGATTTCCAAATATACAATCAATAAGGATATGGGCCTATAGCTAGGGCATTTAACAGGGTCTTTTCCATTCTAATATTATTACTACAGATACTCTTAGCATTTCATTAGGGAAACCTCTTTTTTTGGTTCCTTCAATGAATAAACATATTATATATGGATTTAAAGTTGATACAAAAGCTATATAATATACATTTAAAAAAAACATAAGGGTTGTGGGCTATTAGGTTTTAAATCAGAGATAGCTTTTTTTAATTTCAGTCGCTGAGATACGCCTGTTCATCTCATATGGTTGTACCTGGTCTAATTTGGGAAGTTTTAACTTTTTATAATCTCTTCCTTAGATGGTTTCTTTACTCCCCCACAATGTGAAATATTATATAGATTTTTATAAAAGTTTGCAAAAGTTCTCCAGTTGCATAAGACTGATCTTTAGAAATGAATTTTGAATTTTTCTTTGAATCCTATATATCCTATATATTATAGCCATATATCTCCCTGTTTTATTATCCATTAAAAAGTGAGCTTCATTGAAACTTCAGAATTGCATATTTTTTTATTATATGCTTTCTAAACTGTTTAATTTCTTCCGCAAATATTACTGGAGGATTGAATGTATGTAATATCTCCAGTTTCTATACATTTATATACAGGTCATTTAATCTTTCCCCGTTATTCTATCCCAGTAGGGGTTTTGAGAGATATGAAGTGTCCTGCAATAACACATTTATACACACACCAAATGTTTGCCATGGACATACTACTATCATTATTATAAAAAAACTATTATCAAGTTGATTTTTTTTTTTTTACAAAGTTCTCCTGAACTTATACAGTTGGGGTCAAACCTCCATTTTCTTGGTGTAAACCTATTGACATCATTTATCAAGTCTAAAATTATTAGACCATGGTCAGACCAATCTATTAGCCCTATTACAACTGCTTCCATATACACTAGGAATGAATTTTCAGAAGTAATAGAAACTAGTAGGGTGTATGACTTTAGTGGCGAAAGAGAAGTAAAAATAATCTTTACTAGGTGGATTAAAACATCTCCAGATATCAAATAAATAGTTTGCGTGTATTATTGTATAAAAGTTAATGGAACATTCTTCCTCATAACTATTTATACTTGTATTTAAAGATTTACTATAGATCACAGGAACAGTTGTTGTTTAGTCCTTCTCTCTGTAACCATATGGACCACAGCACACCGGGCACATATACCAAGCCCATGTGCATTGCTTTGATGATCTCATCTATCCATCTCTGTATCTGTCATCCCCTTCTTCGTGTGCCTTCAATCTTTTCCCAGCATCAGAGTCTTCTCTAGGGAATCCTGCATTGTTATGATATGACCAAATATTTGAGCTTCAGCTTCATGATCATACCTTTCAGTGAACAGTTTGTCTTGATTTCCTTTAGTATTGATGTATTGGATCTTCTTGCAGTCCAAGGGACTCTAAGCAGTTTTTGCCAACACTATGATTCAAAGGTGTCATTTCTACGGCATTCAGCCTTCTTTATGGTCCAGCTCTCACATCTGTATGTTACTACTGGGAAAACCATAGTTCTAGCTATGCAGACCTTGTTCATAGTGTAATAGCTTTACTTTTTACTAGCTTGTCCAAGCTTGAAGTAGCTTTCCTCCCCAGAAGCAAATGTCTTTTAATGTCATGACTACAGTCACCATCTAAAGAGTTGAATGCCAGGAAAATACAATTTGTCATGCCTCCACTTCTTCTCCATCTATCTATTTACCAGGAACTGAGTTTGCCATTTGCCATGATCTGTGTCATTTTAACGTTGTGCAGCAGGTCAGTTTCTGTACTCTCTTCATTTACCCTCATCAATAAGTCCTTTAGTACCTTCTCACTTTCAGACATCAGAGTGGTATCATTGGCATATCTGAGGTTGTTGATATTCCTTCTAGCAATATTGATTCCGGCTTTGGATTTGTCCAGTCCAGCCTTACGTATGATGTACTCGGCATATAAGTTAAATAAATAAGGGGACAATATACAACATTGTCGCACACCTTTTCTGATCTTAAACCACTCTGTTGTACCATGTTCGGTTCTGACCCTAGCTTCTTGGTTCAAATACAGATTCCTCAGGAGGTGGTGAGATGTACTCGTACCCCCATCTCTTTAAGAACATATGGGTGTGATCCACACAGTCAAAGGCTTTAGAATAGTCTAAGAAGCAGAATAAAGGATTTTTATCTGGAACTCTCTTGCTTTCGCTATTATCCATTGGACATGGGTATTTTGATCTCCTGTGCCTCTTCTTCTGCTGAACCCGGTTTGCACATCAGATAGTTCCCGGTCCATATATTGTTTGAGCCGAGCTTGTAGGATCTTAAGCATTACTGTGCTGGCATGTGAAATGAGTGCAATTGTTTGATAATTGGAGCACTCTTCGGCACTTCCTTTTTTGGGATTTCGATGTAGACTGACCTTTTCCAGTCTATTGAGTTAAGTTTTCCAAATTTGTTATCAGCAAGACATCCTAGGGCACATCTCACTTCCCTGTCCAAAATCTCTGGCTCCAGCTCATTGGACAAACTATTGGACAAACTATTGAGGTAATCACTGCTGTTAAGAGCCTTCATGTGTAGATATTCAGTTAATTCCTGACACCTCCTCTTTATCTGATCTTCTTCTGTTAAATCCCTGCCATTTTATTCTTCAATCACATCCACTTTGGCATTAAAGATTCCTTTTGGACTTTCTTCTTCTGTCTCTTTACATCGTTAATTGTAGAATGTCTCCTTGTCTCTTCTTGCTATTCTCTGAAATACTGCATTCAGTTGGACAAATCTTCCCTTATCTCTATCTTTCACTTTCCTTCTATGCTGGGCTACTTTCAAAGACTCATCAGTCAGACAGTTCACCTTCTAGGTTTTCTTTCCTTTATGGATATTCTTTGTTGCTGTTTTCTAGATAATGTTGCCAACTTTGGTCCAAAGTTCTTCAGGTATTTATCTTTTTTATTTTGCATCTGCTTGGACTGAGGATTTTCCTCTTTTCTTCAGTCTAATTCTGATCTTTGCAATAACGAGCTTATGGTCTGAGCCGCACTGACACTCCTTTTTTGCGTTTTTTTAGTTTACTCATTCATTGATTCAAACTGTTTATTTGTTTCCTATTGGGATCATGTATGTTTACAATAGTGCATATTTACTGCTCTGATACCAATCTTTGAAACCACCTTTGATACCCAAATTATAAGTCTTCCATAAGTATCTATTTCTGTATTAATATGTTATGTGTTTATATTTTACCCCACTAATCACCTTAGGAATCATATCTACACACCTTAGGAATCTTATCTACACACCACTGGATTTCTTGTAAACAAACAAGGTATTTAGATGTTGTAACGGTTTCATAATTATCCTTTTTTTCTGATAAAGTTTACGTTCCTGATAGTTCAGACACTATGTTTACACCCATTTAAATGCATCTAGATAATAATATTTTAAACTGACTCATTTCAACATATTCACCATTAAATCTCAGAGCTCGGACAACCACAACAGTCATACAATACCTAAAAAACAACTTTGTAAAAAAACAACCAAACATCTGGTCAGCAAGACTCTCATATCAAACTAAATGCATTCAATACAGCAAAGGTAATGCAAAGCTGGGGCAAACTAATTAATAATATCCACTATATGTATTAACACCCCTTCTCAGCCCCCTCACCACCCTTGCCTGCCCTGACGTCGCCACTTCACAATACAACACTACGCTAACCTCCACCCTTGACTCTCTTGCCCCCATAATCACAAGCAAACACCCTCGCTCTCGTCCACAACCATGGCACACCACACAAACACGCTATCTACAGAGATGCTCACGCACTGCAGAACGATTATGGAGGAAATCTCGCACTTCAGCAGACTTTCTCCACTACAAGTTTACCTTGCGCTCCTACTTCTCTGCCCTCAATCTTGCCAAACAACACTACTTCTCATCACTAATATCAAACCTGTCCTCCAACCCTAAACGTTTATTTGCTACATTCAACACCCTCCTCCGCCCACCCCCACCTCCTGCCCCTTCCTCTCTCACTGCTGATGACTTTGCCAGCCATTTTAAAAATAAAATCGATACCATCCGAAATGAGCTCTCATCCCAGCTTGGCCCTACCCCACCACCCTCTCCCCAAACCGACAACACCCAGCCCTTACCCTTCCCCAATCCCACCTCCACTATAGACTCCTTTGACCCTGTAACCGAGGATGAAGTATCTACTTTACTATCAACCTCTCACCTTACCACATGTCCTCATGATCCTATTCCATCACAGCTAATCCCTCCCCTATCCACCACACTTATCCCAGCTCTCACACATCTATTCAACCTCTCCCTAAACACTGGCAAGTTTCCATCCTCCTTAAAACATGCCACAGTTACACCCATTCTCAAGAAGCCCTCTTCTGACCCAGCTTCTGCCTCCAACTATCGCCCTATCTCACTACTTCCCCTTGCGTCTAAACTCCTTGAGCGGCTTGTTTACAATCGCCTCACTCAATTTATTTCCTCCAATTCCCTACTTGACCCCTTCCAATCTGGCTTCCGGTCCCAACACTCTACAGAAACAGCCCTTACAAAAGTCACTAATGACTTGCTAACCGCCAAATCAAAGGGTCACTACTCTATTCTAATTCTCCTGGATCTCTCTGCTGCCTTCGATACAGTTGACCACCCTCTTCTAATCCAAACGCTCCGCTCTTTTGGCATCCAGGACACAGCTCTTTCATGGTTCACATCCTATCTTAAAGATCGTACATTTAGTGTCTCCTTCTCTGGCACCTCTTCTTCACCTCTCCCTCTGTCTGTTGGCGTTCCCCAAGGTTCTGTCCTAGGCCCCCTCCTCTTCTCCATCTACACCTCCTCCCTTGGCACCCTTATAAAATCCTTTGGATTTCAGTATCATCTCTATGCAGATGATACTCAAATCTACCTCTCTGCACCCGATCTATCCCCCTCTCTTTTAGCTCAAGTTTCCAACTGCCTCTCTAGCATATCCTCCTGGATGTCCACCCGTCAACTCAAACTCAACATGTCTAAAACTGAACTTCTAATCTTTCCACCCTCTACTACAGCTTCCACACCTCAAATATCTCTCACTGTTGACAACACCATCATCGCCCCTACCTCCCAGGCCCGTTGTCTTGGGGTTCTACTGGATCCCGCCCTCTCTTTTATTCCTCACATCCAAGCAATAACAAAATCATGTCAGTTTCACCTAAAAAACATCTCCAAAATTCGTCATTATCTTACAGAAGACACAGCTAAAATTCTAATTCACTCTCTCATCATCTCTCGACTCGACTACTGCAATTCCCTCCTTGCTGGCCTCCCCATCTCTCGTCTGTCTCCCCTCCAATCCATAATGAACGCCTCCGCTAGACTCATCTTCAATACCAAACGATCAGTGTCGGCAGCCCCTCTCTGTCAATCACTCCACTGGCTTCCCATAGCTTCCCGAATCAAATTTAAAATCATGACCCTAACACATAAAGCCCTCAACAACAGTGCACCCCCTTATATCTCTGCTCTTGTTTCAAAATACTCTCCCAACCGGCCCCTTCGTTCTGCTAACGACCTTCTTCTTTCCTCCTCTCTCATCACCTCCTCTCACTCCCGTCTTCAAGACTTTTCTCGTGCTTCCCCATCCATTTGGAACTCCTTGCCCCGCTCCATTAGATTATCTTCCTGCCTCAAAACCTTTAAGAAATTATTAAAAACACACCTGTTTAAAAAATCTTATCATCTTCAGCCTTAACATGTACAACTGAACACTCCACAGCTTAATAACACTCACACCCACAATCTGCAGTACAACACACAGACCCCTCCACTTTACTGAACCAATTGCTTTCAATTGTATTTGTCACCCTCTTGTATCACACCTAAACCCTTAGATTGTAAGTTTGCGAGTTTTCAATCTTGTGTCAGGCCTTGGAAACAAGCTCTATGTACATTTGATTTTATGCTCAAAAACAGGGCCCTCCATTCTTTACAAGGTGTTTAATTTGTTTTCTGCTATGTACTCAACCCCTGTACAGCGCTACGGAATATGTTGGCGCGATATAAATAAAGATAATAATAATAATAATAATATAGACCATTGAATGGGTAGAGAAAATTTTAAGAAAAAAATCACCTCCATATCAGAAACCTCTCTCTCTCAAAGTGCACTTAATTATTCCTCGAAAGATACCCATATTCTAAAGAGAAATTACTGTATCATTTTAATATCATATTTAGGCTTTTTTAAATATTATTTTATATACGTGTTTTAACTAGGTGACTTAATTTATTTTACCCCAATTTAATTCACTTATTTTTTAGAAGCCCCCTGAGTAACATTTTTTTAACCTCCTAAAACCTCCCTCTCAGAAGGTGAAATACATTTGCTATGGGTCTTCTTAGAAGTAAGTAAACTCTAGATTGTATTTGTGAATAACACTGGGGAGTATAATATTAGTTAAGTTACCCTAACTGGCTTCCCATAGCCTCCAGAGTAACATTTAAAATCCTGACCCTAACATATAAAGCCCTCAATAATAATACCCCCTCTTACATCTCTGCTCTTGTCTCGAAATACTCTCCCAACTGCCCTCTTCGCTCTGCTAATGACCGTCTTTCTTACTTGCTCCTCTCTTATCACCTCCCCTCATTCCCGTCTTCAGGACTTTTCTAGTGCTGCCCCTATTCTATGGAACTACTTGCCTCCCTCCTGCCTCAAATCCTTCAACCCCCCCTAAAAACTAATTTATTCAAAGAAGCTTATCACCTTCAGCATTATTTATATTGTATCTTTCCTTTCTATACCTCACCCATACCCTTTACACTGTAAGAGCCTCATTCAAATGCGATTTGGCCAATTGAATAGGGCTCTATATAAGCACAGAGCATATATTTTTTACAGAAGTTTTTAGTTAGTGAACTTCTATCCAAAAGCAAGGTCTTCACTAACTAATAACGTCTGTAAAAAAATTGGCCAAATCGCATTTGAATGAGGCCCTAAGTTTGCAAGTTTTCTTGTTTTCTTTGTCTTGGTGGGGGGCTTTAGAGAAAACATTTTAATAGTAAAAAATGCCTACAGAATACATTTAAATAATTATTCAGATATACACTAATTTCTAATTTATAGCATGTTATGCTAATTAGTATTTATTGCCCTGTTATAATATACTTACAGTGGACATAAAAAGTCTACACACCCCTGTTAAAATGTAAGGTTTCTGTGCTGTAAAAAAATGAGACAAAGATAAATCATTTCAGAACGTTTTCCACCTTTAATGTGACCTATAAACTGTACATCTGTACAAAAAAACAAACTGAAATCTTTTAGGTGGAGGGAAGAAAAATAAAAAATATAAATAATGTGGTTGCATAAGTCTGCACACCATCTTATAACTGGGGATGTAGCTGTGTTCAGAATTAAGCAATCACATTCCAAATCGTGTTAAATAGGAGTCAGCATACACCTGCCATCGTTTAAAGTGCCTCTGATTAACCCCAAATAAAGTTCAGCTGCTCTAGTTGGTCTTTCCTGAAATTTTCTTAGTCGCATCCCACAGCAAAAGCCATGGTCCACAGAGAGCTTCCAAAGCATCAGAGGGATCTCATTATTAAAAGGTATCAGTCAGGAGAAAGGTACAAAAAAATGTCCAAGGCATTAGATATACCATGGAACACTGAAGGCACAACAGTGACATTACCAAGAACTGGAGCTCCCTCCAAAATTGATAAAAAGACGAGAAGAAAACTGGTCTGGGAGGCTACCAAGAGGCCTACAGCAAAATTAAAGGAGCTGCAGGAATATCTGGCAAGTACTGGCTGTGTGGTACATGTGACAACAATCTCCCATATTCTTCATATGTCTGGGCTATGTGGTAGAGTGGCAAGACGAAAGCCTTTTCTTATGAAGAAAAACATCCAAGCCAGTCTACATTTTGCTAAAACACATCTGAAGTCTCCCAAAAGCATGTGGGAAAAAGGGTTATGGTCTGATGAAACCAAGGTTGAACTTTTTGGCCATAATTCCAAAAGATATGGTTGGTGCAAAAACAACACTGCACATCACCAAAAGAACACCATACCCACAGTGAAGCATGGTGGTGGCAGCATCATGCTTTGGGGATGTTTTTCTTCAGCTGGAACTGGGGCCTTAGTTAAGATAGAGGGAATTATGAACAGTTCCAAATACCAGTCAATATTGTCACAAAACCTTCAGGCTTCTGCTAGAAAGCTGAACATGAAGAGGAACTTCATCTTTCAGCATAACAACGACCCAAGGCATACATCCAAATCAACAAAGGAATGGCTTCACCAGAAGAAGATTAAAGTTTTGAAATGGCCCAGAAAGAGCCCAGACCTGAATCCGATTGAAAATCTGTGGGGTGATCTGAAGAGGGCTGTGCACAGGAGATGCCCTCTCAGATTTGGAGTGTTTTTGCAAAGAAGAGTGGGCAAATCTTGCCAAGTCAAAATGTGCCATGCTGATAGACTCATACCCAAAAAGACTGTGTGCTGTAATAAAATCAAAAAGGTGCTTGCACAAAGTATTAGTTTAAGGGTGTGCATACTTATGCAACCATATTATTTTATTTTTATATTTTTTCTTCCCTCTACCTAAACGATTTCAGTTTGTTTTTCAATTGAGTTGTACAGTTTATAGGTCACATTAAAGGTGGAAAAAGTTCTGAAATGATTTATCTTTGTCTCGTTTTTTTACAGCACAGAAACCTGACATTTTAAAAGTGGTGTGTAGACTTTTTATATCAACTGTAGTAATAACATTCATTTATGTCCCCTTCCCTAAACCAATAATAATAGTGTTTCAGACCTGCCATGCAAAAAGGGTATACACACATTATCTAGCTTAGTAACCAATTCCAATACAACATATACAAGCCATTTCTCTGTAGTGGGACAGGTGCAATTAAAGGGTTACTGCAGTTCAAGACAAAAGACACTGTCAAATGTGTACCAAGTTAACAATATTAACAGCTGTGTACGCCATAAATATTTTCTGAGACAATTAGAATTATTGGAAACTCTGTTTATGAGTACATGTATCCTTTCCTGAGAGCTGGATGATGGGGATATCACATATATAGTTGTGAGCGTACGGGTCGTTGCTCACGCTTGCGGGCTCGCGTAGCGAGGGCCGTGGCTCGCGAAGCGAGCCGCGGCCCTCGCGTAGCGAGGTCACTGGGCAAGGGCCTCAGTTGCTGGCATGGAGCTGAGGCCCCTCGAGAAGCGAGGGCCTCAGTTGCTGGCGAGGTCACTGGGCAAGGGCCTCAGTTGCTGGCATGGAGCGGCGAAGGCGCTCCATGCCAGCAACTGAGGCCCCTCGCGAAGCGAGGGCCTCAGTTGCTGGCGAGGTCACTGGGCAAGGGCCTCAAACCCTCGCAAACTTCACGTCGCTACTCAAAAAACACCACACACAAATTACGACACTCGCTAAATTTTACGAGCAACGCAAACAACCTACGAAACACGTTACCACACATTACGACCTCGCAAACATCGGACGCAACACGCCGACATACAAACATTTAAAACACAATACATACACACAGCACATACATAAAAACCTTACCTACACCAAGAGGGAGCACCCAGGACCTCAAAAATGCAACTTACACCTCGATTTTACTCGAAATAAAAGAGTTTTGAGACTCAAAAAAAATCTAAGCGACAGAAAAAATGGCCGTCGAACAAAACGAAAACGAGGCTACAGCACTCTAAACTCGCAAAAACACCACAAGAAACTCGCAAAACGCCACAAGAAACTCGCAAAACGCCACAAACCACCTACGGATATTCATACCACACAGTGCACACATTCAGCATGCTTACACAGCAGCTCCACACCACTACTGCAGCAACATCAACACAGATTGCCAGCTCTTCATCACAATGCTTCAAAATAGGTACAGTATATTCATTTAGTAATGTATTACATATTTCATTATTATACACCAAACAGCATTAGCTACTTTACAATTTCATTGCCGTCATTTTTTGACGGGCAATTCGCTAGTGTAATTATAGTTATCAGTGGAAGAGGACATGGCAGAGGATGGAATAGACAGAACTCCAGAGTCTTTGTTTGATAATTAGATAAGATTGGAATTTACACCATGCACCTTTTACTTCATTGGACCAGAAGCAGACAACTTGCATCACTGAATGCAAACATATATATTTGTCTCTGTGCAGTGGTCTTTTAAGTGCAAATTGGTGAGATATATAAAACAAACCCACTTTGTTTTGTATCTAAAACAATTATTTTTACCAGCAGGTTCACGCAATGAAGTGTTAACCAGACTCTTCCACATGAAGGACGGCTCAGTAATGGTGTATCTGGCATATAACATTTGTTATTATTTTCTGGATACAAGGAACTGCAGTAATTGGTGAGCAACACAATCATTAGGAGTCTGTACACAGTGTAACACATCTCCCAGGGTATTGGCAATAATAGTTAGTTATGGCTTATGGACAAATGGATTGTACAGCACTGAGACATGTAAAAAAAAGATATATATATAATGGAATTCAATATGAGAATGAAATCAAAGCTACTGGTCTTCGGAAGTCCAATTCTCCTGGTTAGTATAACCGCAGACATTTATCTGGATCAACTTGGCAAGGTCTCCCCAGCTTTCTGCACTACCTCTGTGAGATAT
Source organism: Discoglossus pictus (assembly GCA_027410445.1). Lineage (NCBI taxonomy): Eukaryota > Metazoa > Chordata > Amphibia > Anura > Alytidae > Discoglossus > Discoglossus pictus. The sequence continues at coordinate 127,095,935 of CM050169.1, read as the reverse complement.
GGGCCGGACGTCTACAGTGGCACACAAGAGCGACAAGATTTCTTCATTACACAAGAATTGTTTGTTAACTCCCGGCGATGTGATGGGTGACCTGTCAACGGGAATGCGAGGGAACAGGCTCGGAAAGGCAGCCAGCGATTTGTTACCTCGGCACTTAAGAGAGCAGTAATGGACATACTTTGTCCAAGCTGCTATCTAGGACAAATGACCGACTACCATGAAGGTTTCCTCTAAGTAAATAAGCAAAATTCAACTGGACGGCAAAAAAGGTGGGGGTACAGTGAAAGGTATTGGATAGGCAAGGAGGGGAAAGAGAGGAGAGCGGCCATTAAATCGGTTTATTGCTGTGGAGAAGGGAGGGAATCTCTCTTAACTAGCTCTGCTGTACTATAAATCTGACTATCCTGCAGCACAGCCTGTTCCACATGTAATCATTAAATGAGCTTTCATTATACAACTCAAGTCTTCTGAGGCAGCCTCGGCATAGCAAATGCAATCTTTTAATAGGGTCTGTGTTTTTTTTATTTCTATGTGGTACTTATTTAAATATGAATCTTATTCCCTGTAGCTTTCTGCAAATGAAGGCCTGTGAATTTATTTGGGTTCCCTAATGTATAATATTATATGTACAAAGGCAGAGTTATTGACAGAGTACAGAAAACTGGCACTCAGGACTGGATACCAATGGCATTCTGGGAAATGGTGCTCCCTAGACACTGATGTGCTTGACTGACATTGAATGTATCTAATAACATTGGTGTTAACCAGTCTCAGTCATCACAGAGTTTATTAAACATTGACGGCTTAGTTGAGTTTAGATTGGAGCTGCCGCTCCTCTAATGTTGCCATGGAGTTCGCATCACAATAATATGAAAGTAATAAGATGTCTCTATCTTGACAGGAACCCTGACTAAGTGACATTGTCCTCTACTTCTACCACTTTTTATTATGTTGGCTGCAACAAATATAGCTTGAAAATTAGATACTGTTTTTCCTGTAAATTACCTTTGAATTCTCAGCAAAATCGGGAAAGCTTTAAATTGCCGAATTCAAATAACCCAAGTAGGATCTAATTTTGACCCCTGTAGTACTGTGGAACCTTGGTTCACGTCGGCTCTGGTTTTCATCTCAAAATATGCTCGGAATTAGACACGCTCGCGACACACCACATGCGGTCTCTCCAGGAAGTGAAGAGCAGCCTGTGCCTGAAAGATTCAAAATGCAGCCTGTGCCTGAAAGGACCAAAGTGCAGCCTGTGCCTGAAACAACAAAAATGCAGCCTTTACCTGAAAGGACCAAAGTGCAGCCTCTGCCTGAAACAACCAAAATGCAGCCTTTACCTGAAAGGACCAAAGTGCAGCCTGTGCCTGAAACAACCAAAGTGCAGCCTTTACCTGAAAGGACCAAAGTGCAGCCTGTGCCTGAAACAACAAAAATGCAGCCTTTACCTGAAAGGACCAAAGTGCAGCCTGTGCCTGAAACAACCAAAATGCAGCCTTTACCTGAAAGGACCAAAGTGCAGCCTGTGCCTGAAACAACCAAAATGCAGCCTCAACCTCAAAGGACCAAAGTGCAGCCTCTGCCTGAAACAACCAAAATGCAGCCTTTACCTGAAAGGACCAAAGTGATGCTTGTGCCTGAAATAATCAAAGTGCAGCCTTTACCTGAAAGGACCAAAGTGCAGCCTGTGCCTGGAACAACCAAAGTGCAGCCTGTGCCTGAAACAACCAAAATGCAGCCTTTACCTGAAAGGACCAAGGTGCATCTTGTGCCTGAAACAACCAAAGTGCAGCCTTTACCTGAAAGGACCAAAGTGCAGCTTGTGCCTGAAACAACCAAAGTGCAGCCTTTACCTGAAAGGACCAAAGTGCAGCTTGTGCCTGAAACAACCAAAGTGCAGCCTTTACCTGAAAGGACCAAAGTGCAGCTTGTGCCTGAAACAACCAAAGTGCAGCCTTTACCTGAAAGGACCAACGTGCAGCCTGAGCCTGGAAGGACAAAAGTGCACCCTGTATCTATAAGGACCTTTGCTTATAAGAACCAAAGTGTAGCTTGTGCTTACAAGAACCTGCTCCTCCTCTACATCTCCACCACCCCAATTGGGCCCTAAAGTCTTCTCAGTACAGTTAAAGTGAAGTTAAATTCTATGTTATTTGATGTAATTATTGTTTTTTTATTTATGCCTGTTTAGTTTTAAGGTTTTGTATCCAAAAACAAAACCATCAGTTCAAACTAAAATGTGAAAAATCTGGAGTCTGGAACGGAAAATTTCAAATACTTGTTTGGAACTGAACTTGTTTGGAGCTCATCCTGCCATCCGGAACAGATTAAGGACGAGAACCGAGGTACCACTGTAAACTTCATATTCACTTGTGTAAAACAAAATCCAAACCTGAAAATGAATGCAGCAGAAAAATCAATAGTCATTAAATCACTATATATATCAAGATTCTATTTAATATGTACAAATCAGTGCATCCTGTTAGAAAGAGATTGATGTAAATAAAAGAAGTTTATGAGTGAAAGTCCTGCCCTAAGCTTTGGGTGACAAAGGAAGATGACATCACATTTATTTATGTCAAAGATTCTGAATAAATGTGGTGCAGGAAGACAATGTCACAGGCACATTCAGACTATTTTTCTATAAATAAGCCGTAGGAAGATTACATCACAGGCACAACTGTTCACACCAGGGCTTCTATATATATATGGTGAAAGAAGATGACATCATAGAGAAATTTGGATTTCTGTATAAATGTGGTTCATGTCATAGGGACATTCATACATGAGGACTGCTGTAAAAAAAACTTAGTCCTAGAGGATGATGTCATAGACCAATTATGTGCAGCAGTACTGTATAAATGTGCTGCAGAGAGATGACATCATCATCAGGCATTTTTAAATAGAGTATATCAGGATTTCTGTAAGAATGTGGTGAACGATGATTATGTCATTGGCACATTTATTTACATCAGGACTTCATTATAAATTTGATGCAGGAGAATGGCACCATAGGCACTTGTATATATGAGTATGTGTGTTTGTCAGATGTTCTGTATACATTTGTCACAAAAGGATGACACATACAGAGTCCAATTTTTCAGAAAAGTTTTGTTTTATGATTAAGAATGCCTTTATCTGCCTAGAGTGTAAGCTCTTTGGGGTACACAGGGATTGAGCCTGCACCACACTGCATCCTTACAAAAACTGCCAGTCCTCTATTTTATTCAGAGCCTGTAAACCAGGAGGGAATAGAAATGCTTGGGAGGAAAACAGGAATAATACTAAAGCTTCCACGTCAAACACAGAAAACAGAAGAGACTCAGCTGGTGACACCCCCTCTGTGCGTGCCATGCTCCCAGGGACATGCCACATCAAATCAGCCTCACGCTTACTGAGGACGGCTTGGCCAGCAGGCTGGGTAACTGCTAAAAGGACACAGAGATGGCCCAGAATCTGCAACACAATAGCCAAGCTGACGTGAGGAATTTGACCAGAAAACCAAGGGATGGACTCCTCTCTGTAATTTTCCTGCTTTTATCTGGACAATGGAACCAGAGATAGAGAGGGAAGTATAATGCCATAGTACCACTCATTTTGTGTCTTTGTTCAGCATGGAATTGTTCCAACACATTACAGCATAAACAAGCCATTTATTCTTCTACTGCATGGCCCAAATGCTTCCTGCATTTAGAGTTTGTTTTTGATTGAAGCTAAAGTCACATGTATTTGATTTAAAGCTGCTGACATTTTTGCATAATGTTGAATTTTGGCTCTTTTTGTAATACGTATACAATCGCTATTCAAAATCTGATATCTGAATAATCAGGGAGTGCACATATTCTCTAAACTCCAAATTATTTCTGCTCAACTCATTCAATAACAAACATCTAGAATATATGTGAGTTTGGATATGTTCATAAGTGGCAGAGACGCCCACGGTCATCATGGTAAACAGTGCCATTAGCTGAAAGGTTGCAATGAGTTGTTATTTATATTTGTCTGGAACATTCTGTATTGGTGTCCCCACTGGGTGAAGGTATAATATTTGCTAAATGAGTTGTATTGAAATCATTCCTATGATATTTACACTTTCTGACTTAAAAGCATAACTGCCTGCTCAGGCAATTCTTACTCTCTTTAATATTCTTCCTGTGTATACATTTATGGGCTTCCTAAAATGTATGAGCAATAATACATATACTATATATATAGTATAATATAGTGCCTTGCAAAAGTATTCACCCCCCTTGGCATTTTTCGTGTTTTGTTGCCTCACAGCCTGGAATTAACATGGATTGTTTGAGAATTTGCATCATTTAATTTACAGAACATGCCCACAACTTTGAAAATGTTTTTTTTTTATTGTGAACCAAACAACAAATTGGACAAAATAATAGAAAAAGTCAATGTGCATAACTATTCACCCCCCTAAAGTCAATACTTTGTAGAGCCAATTTTTGCAGCAATCACAGCTCCAAGTCGCTTTGGATAAGTCTCTATGAGCTTGCCGCATCTTACCACTGGGATTTTTGCCCATTCCTCCTTGCAAAACTGCTCCAGCTCCTTAAGGTTGGATGGATTGTGCATGTGAACAGTAATCTTTAAGTCTGACCACAGATTTTCTACTGGATTGAGTTCTGGGCTTTGACTAGGCCATTCCAACACATTTACATGTTTCCCCATAAACCACTCAAGTGTTGCTTTAGCAGTGTGTTTGGGGTCATTGTCCTGCTGGAAGGTAAACCTCCGTCCTAGCCTCAAATCACGCACAGAGTGGTACAGGTTTGGCTCAAGATTATCCCTGTATTTAGCACCATCCATCTTTCCCTCAACTCTGACCAGTTTCCCAGTCCCAGCTGCTGACAAACATCCCCACAGCATGATGCTGCCACCACCATGTGGTGTTCTTTGGGTGATGGGATGTGTTGGGTTTGCATCAGACATAGCATTTTATTTGATGATCCAAAAGTTCAATTTTAGTCTCATCAGACCAGAGCACCTTCCTCCAAACATTTTGGCAGTCTCCCACATGCCTTTTTGCAAACTCAAAACGTGCCATTTTGTTTTTTTTGCTGAAAGTAATGGCGTTCTTCTGGCCACTCTGCCATAAAGCCCAACTCTATGGAGCGTATGGCTTATTGTCGTCCTATGTACAGATACTCCAGTCTCTGCTGTGAAACTCTGCAGCTCCTCCAGGGTTACCTTAGGTCTCTGTGCTGCCTCTCTGATTAATGCCCTCCTTGCCCGGTCCATGAGTTTTGGTGGGCAGCTGTCTCTTGCTGTTGTGCCATATTCTTTCCATTTGGTTATGATAGATTTGATGGTGCTCCTGGGGATCATCAAAGATTTGGATATTTTTTATAACCTAACCCTGACTTGTACTTCTCAACAACATTGTCCCTTACTTGTTTGTAGAGTTCCTTGGTCTTCATGGCAGTGTTTGGTTAGTGGTGCCTCTTGCTTAGGTGTTGCAGCCTCTGGGGCCTTTCAAAGAAGGTGTGTATATGTAATGACAGATCATGTGACACTTAGATTGCACACAGGTGGACATCATTTCACTAATTATGTCACTTCTGAAGGTAATTGGTTGCACCAGAGCTTTTTATGGGCTTAATAACAAAGGGGGTGAATACATACACACATGCCAATTTTCTATTTTCAATTTCTAAAAAATAGTTGTATGTATATATTTTTCTCATTTCACTTCACCAACTTAGACTATTGTGTTCTGATCCATTACATAAAATATAACAAAACATTGAAATTAAGGCTGTAATGTAACAAAATAGGTAAAAAGTCAAGGGGGTCAATACTTTTGCAAGGGACTGTATATACTAATGCCTCTTAAGTGCAAAAACTGGTATCAAAAAGACTGAAAGAAAGTGAACATATTAACAACTGAAGTGTAACATACCATGATGCAGACCCAACCCTACGGTAGTTCTATGCATACCATTATCGATGCTCCAGCCTTGCAATAACTCAGATCCAATACCACTCAAATTCTTCCACTTTAATAAGTAACCCAACTGGGATCCTAACCTTGCCACAACCATACTTACCCAGGCAAATATCATACATTTATGCCAACCAAGACCCACGCTAATAAAACACTACTACAAACCATGCACTAAACTTACCAAATCCACTTATCATAACCATAAGGCAACTGTTCAGTCCACACCTCTATAGTATCTCAGCCAGGGCCCCATGCACACTCTTTGTTTTACTCCAGACTATAACCAAATTCTACCACAAACTTGACCCAGACAATATCAGTGGTCCTACCCCAACTTTTAACCTAACTTTACCATTGTGTTTTTTGTTGTTTGTTTTTTTTAACTTTACCAATATCCTCTTCTGATCCAAAAGTAACATACCAAAACCAATAGCATTCTAACCCAACACTAGCGATACATCAAGCAGTATATCAATGATACAGTTCCTTAAGTCTAGCACATTGAGTACTCTTACCATACATACACCAACCAATGCCCAAACTCCTGCCCAGTTCTAGTAGTACCTCAACCAGTAAATCAGTACTACCCCAATCCATACATCAATCCTACTGTACTACCATTCGCATACTCTGTACCCAATATTTACACTTGCCTACTAATCCTAATTCTCCTCTTCTGGGCTGCTACCTTGTGGTGATGAAGGGTCTTGTGTATTTCAATGAAGCTATGAGCTATACCATGTACGGTCACTCAAGATAGGCCGGTCATAACTGAGAGGTCAGACAAATTGCGGTCCACTGTAGAAGTATCTAGCATCCCACTCCAGTATCTTTGCCAAAGACCAAACCATATGGACAAACACAACCAGACACAAGATGTCCATAGGTTCACAGGGAGTCGGACACGACTGAACGACTAAACAACAACACATCCTAATTCTATCCTATTTCCAAACTCAATGTATCTGAAACTCGTTCACAGTTATTGCGCCAATGTATTTTTGTTTGCAATCTATATGCTTAACGGGCACTTAGAATTCATTTAATGCTCACTTATCATACACTTAACGTTTCCATACTGTTTAACATTTTGCTTCACATGAGGTTTAAGGAGTGGAAATAAGAAATGTTCAAATAATATAGAACTGCCTGAAACATTATAGTACTTAACATGGGCTGCGAGACATTAAGCCACTGATGCTAAAGAAAAACTCTGAATATGTCCCTCTTAGAGGCGGGTCCAGTGTCCTGTCTTATCTGACTACTGGACTGTGATACAGAGCATTTTTTAAAGTGGACACATTTTGTGATATTTAACAAAGTTTTTCATTTATGTCAAATATATCACAGGTCAGTGATAAAGAAATGTTTTTCCATTTAATATCTTAAACAATATTTGAATTGCTAATTTGAATTTCATTTGAAGTTAAAAACAAATGCAAGTATTGTTACAAAATAGTACTTACGGGGTACAGACTAAGGGGTAGAGCTGCTTGCGACAAGATAAAGACTAAGGCCCTCATTCAATTGCGATTTGGCCAATTGAATAGGGCTCTAAATAAGCACATAGCATATTTTTTTAAAGAAGTTTTTAGTTAGTGAAAACCTTGCTTTTGGATAGATGCTTACTAACAAAAAACTTCTTTAAAAAAAATATGTTATGTGCTTATTTAGAGCCCTATTCAATTGGCCAAATTGCAAATGAATGAGGGCCTGGGACTGCAGGAAGAACCTATCACTCCACCCCTCTACACACTGGGACTGCAGGAAGAACCTATCACTCCACCCCTCTACACACTGGGACTGCAGGAAGAACCTATCACTCCACCCCTCTACACACTGGGACGGCAAGAAGAACCTCTCACTCCACCTTTCTATACACTGGGACTGCAAGAAGAAGCTATCACTCCACCCCTCTACACACTGGGACTGCAAGAAGAACCTCTCACTCCACCCCTCTATACACTGGGACTGCAGGGAGAACCTCTCACTCCACCCCTCTACACACTGGGACTGTAGGGAGAACCTCTCACTCCACCCCTCTACACACTGGGACTGCAGGGAGAAGCTCTCACTCCACCCTCTACACACTGGGACTGCAGGGAAAAGCTCTCACTCCACCCTCTACACACCGTGACTGCAGGAAGAACCTCTCACTCCACCCCTCTACACACTGGGACTGCAGGAAGAACCTCTCACTCCACCCCTCTACACACTGGGACTGCAGGGAAAAGCTCTCACTCCACCCTCTACACACCGTGACTGCAGGAAGAACCTATCACTCCACCCCTCTACACACTGGGACTGCAGGGGGAACCTCTCACTCCACCCCTCTATACACTGGGACTGCAGGAAGAACCTCTCACTCCACCCCTCTATACACTGGGACTGCAGGGAGAACCTCTCACTCCTCCCCTCCACACACTGGGACTGCAGTGGGAACCTCTCACTCCACCCCTCTACACACTGGGACTGCAGAAAGAACCTCTCACTCCACCCCTCTACACACTGGGACTGCAGGAAGAACCTCTCACTCCACTCCTCAATACACTGGGACTGCAGGGAGAACCTCTCACTCCACATCTCTACACACTGGGACTGCAGGGAGAAGCTATCACTCCACCCCTCTACACACTGGGACTGCAGGGAGAAGCTCTCACTCCACCCTCTACACACTGGGACTGCAGAGAGAAGCTCTCACTCCACCTTCTACACACTGGGACTGCAGGAAGAACCTCTCACTCCACTCCTCTGCACACTGTGACTGCAGGGAGAACCTCTCACTCCACCCCTCTACACACTGGGACTGCAGGGAGAACCTCTCACTCCAACCCTCTACACACTGTGACTGCAGGGAGAACCTCTCACTCCACCCCTCTACACACTGGGACTGCAGGAAGAACCTCTCACTCCAACCCTCTACACACTGGGACTGCAGGGAGAACCTCTCACTCCACCCTTCTATACACTGGGACTGCAGGGAAAACCTCTCACTCCACCCCTCTACACACTGGGACTGCAGGGAGAACCTCTCACTCCACCCCTCTACACACTGTGACTGCAGGAAGAACCTCTCACTCCACCCTCTGCACACTGGGACTGCAGGGAGAACATCTCACTCCACACCTCTACACACTGTGACTGCAGGAAGAACCTCTCACTCCACTCCTCTGCACACTGGGACTGCAGGGAGAACCTCTCACTCCACCCCTCTACACACTGGGACTGCAGGGAGAATCTCTCACTCCACCCTCTACACACTGGAACAGCAGGAAGAACCTCTCACTCCACCCTCTACACACTGGGACTGCAGGGAGAACCTCTCACTCCACCCCTCTACACACTGGGACTGCAGGGGGAACCTCTCACTCCACCCCTCTACACACTAGGACTGCAGGGAGAACCTCTCACTCCACTCCTCTACACACTGGGACTGCGGGGAGAACCTCTCACTTCACCTCTCTATACACTGGGACTGCAGGAAGAACCTCTCACTCCACCTCACTACACACTGGAACTGCAGGGGGAACCTCTCACTCCACCCTCTACACACTGGAACAGCAGGAAGAACCTCTCACTCCAACCCTCTACACACTGGGACTGCAGGAAGAACCTCTCACTCCAACCCTCTACACACTGGGACTGCAGGAAGAACCTCTCACTCCACCCTCTACACACTGGGACTGCAGGGAGAACCTCTCACTCCACCCCTCTACACACTGGGACTGCAGGGGGAACCTCTCACTCCACCCCTCTATACACTGGGACTGCAGGGAGAACCTCTCACTCCACTCCTCTATACAATGGGACTGCAGGGAGAACCTCTCACTCCACCCTCTACACACTGGGACTGCAGGGAGAACCTCTCACTCCACCCCTCTACACACTGGGACTGCAGGGGGAACCTCTCACTCCACCCCTCTACACACTAGGACTGCAGGGAGAACCTCTCACTCCACCCCTCTACACACTGGGACTGCAGGGGGAACCTCTCACTCCACCCCTCTACACACTGGGACTGCAGAAAGAACCTCTCACTCCACCCCTCTACACACTGGGACTGCAGGAAGAACCTCTCACTCCACCCCTCTACACACTGGGACTGCAGGAAGAACCTCTCACTTTACCCCTCCACACACTGGGACTGCAGGGAGAAACTCTCACTCCACCCCTCTATACACTGGGACTGCAGGGGGAGCCTCTCACTCCACCTCACTACACACTGGAACTGCAGGGGGAACCTCTCACTCCACCCCTCTACACACTGGGACTGCAGGGGGAACCTCTCACTCCACTCCTCTACACACTGGGACTGCGGGGAGAACCCCTCACTCCACCCTTCTACACACCGGGACTGCAGGGAGAACCTCTCATTCCACCCCTCTACACACCGGGACTGCAGGGAGAACCTCTCACTCCACCCCTCTATACACTGGGACTGCAGGGAGAATCTCTCACTCCACCCCTCTACACACCGGGACTGCAGGGAGAACCTCTCACTCCACCCCTCTACACACCGGGACTGCAGGGAGAACCTCTCACTCCACCCCTCTACACACTGGGACTGCAGGGAGAATCTCTCACTCCACCCCTCTATACACTGGGACTGCAGGGAGAGCCTCTCACTCCACCCCTCTACACACTGGGACTGCAGGGGGAACCTCTCACTCCACCCCTCTATACACTGGGACTGCAGGGGGAACCTCCCACTCCACCCCTCTACACACTGGGACTGCGGGGAGAACCTCTCACTCCACCCCTCTACACACTGGGACTGCAGAAAGAACCTCTCACTCCACCCCTCTACACACTGGGACTGCAGGAAGAACCTCTCACTTCACCTCTCTATACACTGGGACTGCAGGAAGAACCTCTCACTTTACCCCTCCACACACTGGGACTGCAGGGAGAAACTCTCACTCCACCCCTCTATACACTGGGACTGCAGGAAGAACCTCTCACTTTACCCCTCCACACACTGGGACTGCAGGGAGAAACTCTCACTCCACCCCTCTACACACTGGGACTGCAGGGAGAACCTCTCACTCCACCCCTCTACACACTGGGACTGCAGGGGGAACCTCTCACTCCACCCCTCTATACACTGGGACTGCAGGAAGAACCTCTCACTCCACTCCTCTATACAATGGGACTGCAGGAAGAACCTCTCACTCCACCCTCTACACACTGGGACTGCAGGGAGAAACTCTCACTCCACCCCTCTACACACTGGGACTGCAGGAAGAACCTCTCACTCCACCCTCTACACACTGGGACTGCAGGGAGAACCTCTCACTCCACCCCTCTACACACTGGGACTGCAGGGAGAACCTCTCACTCCACCCTCTAAGCATAGGGACTGCAAGGAGAAGCTCTCACTCCACCCTCTACACACTGGGGCTGCAGGGAGAACCTCTCACTCCACCCCTCTATACACTGGGACTGCAGGGAGAACCTCTCACTCCACCTCACTACACACTGGAACTGCAGGGAGAACCTCTCACTCCACCCCTCTATACACTGGGACTGCAGGGAGAGCCTCTCACTCCACCCTCTACACACTGGGACTGCAGGGGGAACCTCTCACTCCACCCCTCTATACACTGGGACTGCAGGGAAAACCTCTCACTCCACTCCTCTATACAATGGGACTGCAGGAAGAACCTCTCACTCCACCCTCTACACACTGGGACTGCAGGGGGAACCTCTCACTCCACCCCTCTATACACTGGGACTGCAGGGAAAACCTCTCACTCCACTCCTCTATACAATGGGACTGCAGGAAGAACCTCTCACTCCACCCCTCTACACACTGGGACTGCAGGGAGAACCTCTCACTCCACCCTCTACACACTGGGACTGCAGGGAGAACCTCGCACTCCACCCCTCTACACACTGGGACTGCAGGGAGAACCTCTCACTCCACTCCTCTATACACTGGGACTGCAGGGAGAACTTCTCACTCCACCCTTCTACACACAGGGGCTGCAGAGAGAACCTCTCACTCCACCCCTCTACACACCGGGACTGCAGGGAGAACCTCTCACTCCACCCCTCTACACACCGTGACTGCAGGAAGAACCTCCCACTCCACCTCTCTATACACTTGAACTGCAGGAAGAACCTCTCACTCCACCCCTCTACACACTGGGACTGCAGGAAGAACCTCTCACTCCACTCCTCTATACACTGGGACTGCAGGGAGAACCTCTCACTCCACCCCTCTACACACAGGGACTGCAGGAAGAACCTCTCACTCCACCCCTCTACACACTGGGACTGCAGGGGGAACCTCTCACTCCACCCCTCTATACACTGGGACTGCAGGGAGAACCTCTCACTCCACTCTTCTATACACCGGGACTGCAGGAAGAACCTCTCACTCCACCCTCTACACAATGGGACTGCAGGAAGAACCTCTCACTCCACCCCTCTACACACTGGGACTGCAGGGAGAACCTCTCACTCCACCCCTCTATACACTGGGACTGCAGGGAGAACCTCTCACTCCTCCCCTCCACACACAGGGACTGCAGTGGGAACCTCTCACTCCACCCCTCTACACACTGGGACTGCAGGAAGAACATCTCACTCCACCCCTCTACACACTGGGACTATTGGAAGAACCTCTCACTCCACCCTCTACACACTGGGACTGCAGAGAGAACCTCTCACTCCACTCCTCAATACACTGGGACTGCAGGGAGAACCTCTCACTCCACCCCTCTACACACTGGGACTGCAGGAAGAAGCTCTCACGCCACCCCTCTACACACTGGGACTGCAGGGAGAAGCTCTCACTCCACCCTCTACACACTGGGACTGCAGAGAGAAGCTCTCACTCCACCTTCTACACACTGGGACTGCAGGGAGAACCTCTCACTCCACCCCTCTACACACTGGGACTGCAGGGAGAACCTCTCACTCCATCCCTCTACACACTGGGACTGCAGGGAGAACCTCTCACTTCACTCCTTTGCACACTGGGACTGCAGGGAGAACCTCTCACTTCACTCCTTTGCACACTGGGACTGCAGGGAGAACATCTCACTCCACTCCTTTGCACACTGTGACTGCAGGGAGAACCTCTCACTCCACCCTTCTACACACTGGGACTGCAGGGAGAACCTCTCACTCCACCCCTCTACACACTGGGACTGCAGGGGGAACCTCTCACTCCACCCCTCTACACACTGGGACTGCAGGAAGAACCTCTCACTCCACCCCTCTACACACTGGGACTGCAGAAAGAACCTCTCACTCCACCCCTCTACACACTGGGACTGCAGGAAGAACCTCTCACTCCACCCCTCTACACACAGGGACTGCAGGGAGAACCTCTCACTCCACCCCTCTACACACTGGGACTGCAGGGAGAACCTCTCACTCCACTCCTCTACACACTGGGACTGCGGGGAGAACCCCTCACTCCACCCTTCTACACACCGGGACTGCAGGGAGAACCTCTCACTCCACCCCTCTACACACTGTGACTGCAGGAAGAACCTCTCACTTCACCCCTCCACACACTGGGACTGCAGGGAGAAGCTCTCACTTCTGTATAGAGCCCCATGAGTTATAGGGTTAATTTAAGTGCTCATGGGGCTCTGCATAGAGCCCCATGGGTTATAGGGTTAATTAAGGGATTATGGGGGACTGTATTGACCCCCATGGGTTATAGGGTTTATTAAGGGATTATGGGTGTCTGTATTGACCCCAAGACTGATAGGGTTAATTAAGGGCTTATGGGGGTGTGTATTGACCCCCATTAGTGACAGGATTAATTAAGTCTTATTGGAGTCTTTATTGACCCCCATGAGTGACAGGGTTAATTAAGGACTTATGGGGGTCTGTATTGACCCCCATGAGTGACAGGGTTAATTAAGGCTTATAGGGGTCTGTATTGACCCCATGACTGATAGGGTTAATTAAGGGCTTATGGGGGTGTGTATTGACCCCCATAAGTGACAGGATTAATTAAGTCTTATTGGAGTCTGTATTGACCCCCATGAGTGACAGGGTTAATTAAGGACTTATGGGGGTCTGTATTGACTCCTGTGAGTGACAGGGTTGATTAAGGGCATATGTGGGTCTGTTTAGAGCTCCAAGAGTGATAGGGGTTAATGTTAGTTGCCTGGGTGGGTACTTATAGTACCCCCGCGGCAGGGGTTAATTTATGGACCTTATGGACCCCTGCAGCATGGGGTTAATGTGGGGACACCGATGGGGACCTCTAGCATAGAGGGGGGTTAATTTTAGGTGCCGCGGCTGGGATAGGTTAATAGTGTGCTGCAGGCCCTTTAAAGACCCGCGGCGGGTAATTTACATTTTTTAAATGCAGCTGGGGCCTGATTGATGCCGATCTGGGCCCCCCTGCTGTAAGGGGTTAATGTGGGGGGCCTGCTGGGGTCCCTATGGATCCCTGCAGCAAGAGGTTAATATTGGGTAGACTTTGGGGGTCCCGATGGGGACCCCCAGCATAGAGGGGGTTCATTTTTTGGTGCCACAGCCACGATAGGTAAATAGTGTGCTGTGGGCCCTTTAAGAACCTGCGGCGGGTAATTGAAAAATGTTAAATGCAGCGGGGGCCTGATCGTTGTATAGGGACCCCTGCAGCATGGTGATGTGTATAGGGAGCAGGGGGCAGCCTCACACAGCTGTCTCGGGCTGCTCCGAGGCAGCACGTATGTGGTTTAGGATCCCTTGCTGGCACTTTTTGTGCCCATATGGATTCTTCGGAGGTGCGAGATTCACCTCATAGGTTTATGGCTGTGTGTTACTCCATAGCTCTCTTGGAGCTTATTCTCTGCCATTTTTGGTGTCATCTCGCAAAGCATGCTGCGAGGGACGTATTGGGGATTTGGTCCTCACAAACAGCAACAGTCTTTTGCGAGGACCGAGGGAACTAAGAGGGCTAATTTAATTAGGACCTAAATGTTTATATTGTAAAGAGTAATAAAACCTCAATTTTTGTTACTTTTTATATGCAATTATGTTGCTGTGCGATCTACCATTTTGGTTTCTGCTGATCAAAATCCAGAGGTGAGAGAAGATTTTGGATCAAGAGGAGGCTTCAACTGAACTAAAGGAAAGCTCATTAGTTTACAAGAACTCGCCTCCTGAGTAATCTTCAGAAAAGAAAATGGATTCATGCAGTGAACCGATATTAAAGTTACAATTGTAAAGTTTTTTTTTTCTAAAATCACTTTTCCCAGTATCAAGCTCTGTTATTTAAGATATCCTATATACATATTTAATGCAGTGTCCTGGGGCGGGTTGAAAATAACAAATAAATAGTTGTCACGTGTGTGCTGTAAATGTGTGCTACATATTGGGGACGTCAGAGCCCCTTTAAGCCCATGTTGCCATTAGGATGAGTGCAGTATGTTCCCATATCATGGCACACTGTGCGTTCAGCACCACAGACAGCAGCCACTCAGTGAATTAGCTCTCCCATTATTAATGCATCTTAATAACACAGAAGTCACATTTTTGCTTTACGGATAATTTAATTTTTATATTTAAAAAGATGATTCAGTTTGTTTCGAATAAAGCTAATTCTATTAGCAGCGTGCTCCTCGCAGAATGCTGGCTTTGTATGGAGCGCAGGACAAGTCATTTAACCATTTTAGGCACATTTCCTGCTGAGCTGAAAGTCTTCCTTTCGGTTAAGGAGTCTTCAGAAGTCATTAAACGCCATTCTGAGATGCAGAGACTTTCTTCCCCGATAACCTTTGTTTTTCTGTAATGTTTTCTGCTGAGTTGATGGTCTTTTTTGGCTTCTGGGCATGGTGCCACTTTGTAAAGCCCGAGGCACTGAGGCGTTCTTGCAGCGTGCGCGGCTGAGGAGGGTTGGTGAGGATAGGGGCACCGTCCTTGGCTCTGCAGATAGGAACCCCTGGGGCTTTGGATTTATATAATTCCCAGTTCTGCTCTGAAAGGTCAGCTATAGGGGAAGACATTAGCTCAGACTGGCTGAAATGAACACAAGTGGAATTACATCAAACTTACTATAAATCCAGAGCTACCCCTTAAGTGCCTGCATAGCTGTCCCCTTAGGCTGTTGCTTTTGAGTCATGGGTCCTATTAATCCTAGGGCTTCCCAAGTATCATAAATGGGTGTCTTAGATTTTTCAAATGATTTGACAAAATATCTAAAAAATATACATTTTTTTTAAGCAAACAAATGTTTGATATAATGTTCAGACACAATGGAAATAATTCTTCAAGCCTTACAGGAGCTGTGAAGTGTTTAGCTCTAATGGCTATTTTTGTGCAGAGCTTGGTGAATTTTGCCTAAGGCTTATAATCTCATACATACTATTTTTCATACTGTATTGCCGATTCATAATCACAATATCCCTTTTAGGGATCTTCAGTAAAAAAAGGTGAAGAATATTACCTAAGTGGTTAAGAGCTATATGCTAAAATATTTAACCCCTTCCAAACTAAGAGGCACATTGGGTGCTGTGTGTAACCCAAACTCTGCAGTGCTGCAAGATACACAGTGACTGTGCTGTCCTTCTGGCTGAGCGGGCTGAGCACACACACTATTTGTGCTAATAATTTCTCTTTCCTGCCTGCTGCAATCTGTCTTTCTGCCCTATTTCTCCTAATCTCTCCGCATTCTGCACAGAAGCTGCATTTACAGATTTCTTCCTCAGTATGTTTTCTCCCCCCCCCCCCCCGTTCTTGTTTCTTCCTTCACCTTCTAGCCCCTCTTTATCACTTGTATTTATTTATTTGTATTTCTCTCTCCTCATTCTTATTATTTTTAAGACTCTCTCAGATTTTCTAATCCCCACGGTCTCTCTCTTTCTAAACATTTTACCCTCTCTCCCTTAGTTTCTGTCTTTTACATAATTTATATTTTCTCTTCTCCATATCACAATTTACACTTCTCTCTTTCACTCTTAAATCAATACTTTTCTTTCTCTATATACTTTTTTTCTTTCCTTTGTATCCTTTTCCTTGCCTCTCCCTCTCTCCATCTTGCTCTTCTCTCTCCCTCTGATGTCTCTTTCTTGTGTCTCCATTTCCCTCTTTCTTAGTGTCTCCTTTATGTCCCATTTATTCTCTTAACTCCCTCTCTCCCCTCCTCCCTCTCTCCCCAACTAGTGTCCCTCTTTCTCTTTCTCATTTTTATTTCCTTCCCTAATTCTCTGTTTCTTCCTCTATCTTTCCTCTCTCTCTCCCTCTGTTTCCTATCTCTCTTTCTTTTTTGTCCCTTCATTCTTCTGTTTCCCCAATCCCCCTATCCTCCTTTCCCCTTTTTTCTCTTCTCTCGCTCCACCATTGCTTTTTCTTTCCATTTATTTCTTCACACTCTCTTTCTGTTTTGTCCCTTCATTCTTCTGTCTCCCCGATCCCTGTCTCCTCCAATGCTTTTTCTTTCCATTTATTTCTTCCCACTCTTTCTTTTTTGTCCCTTCATTCTTCTGTCTCCCTGATCCCCCTCTCCTCCTTTCCCCTTGTTTCTCTTCTCTCGCTCCACCATTGCTTTTTCTTTCCATTTATTTCTTCCCACTCTCTTTCTGTTTTGTCCCTTCATTCTTCTGTCTCCCCGATCCCTGTCTCCTCCAATGCTTTTTCTTTCCATTTATTTCTTCCCACTCTCTTTCTGTTTTGTCCCTTCATTCTTCTGTCTCCCCGATCCCTGTCTCCTCCAATGCTTTTTCTTTCCATTTATTTCTTCCCACTCTCTTTCTGTTTTGTCCCTTCATTCTTCTGTCTCCCCGATCCCTGTCTCCTCCAATGCTTTTTCTTTCCATTTATTTCTTCCCACTCTCTTTCTTTTTTGTCCCTTCATTCTTCTGTCTCCCTGATCCCCCTCTCCTCCTTTGCCCTTGTTTCTCTTCTCTCGCTCCACCATTGCTTTTTCTTTCCATTTATTTCTTTCCACTCTCTTTCTTTTTTGTCCCTTCATTCTTCTGTCTCCCTGATCCCCCTCTCCTCCTTTGCCCTTGTTTCTCTTCTCTCGCTCCACCATTGCTTTTTCTTTCCATTTATTTCTTGCCACTCTCTTTCTGTCTTCCTCTAGCCCCTTCTTGTCGTCTGTTGACTCTCTTCTATCACCGTCTCTCATTCTGTCTCGAATTGTTACATTTTCCTCAGAATCGTACTATAATACGTGTATATATTATTTTGTCATATGTTGTTCAGAATTTGGGATCTCTGTATTGAGAGCTTGCAGTGCATGAAATTGAGCTGATGACTAATACATAAAGACTGTCTTCCTCTTCAGTAACGTACAATGTAGTCTTCAATCACTCATTCCTCTGTGCCTCTGCCAGCTTTTCACTATTGCATAAAGATTGTAAACTCTTCAGGACAGGAACCTGCTATCTTACTGTATTAATATACCCTCTGCCTTGTATAAAAGTGCTTAGTATGCTGTCTGCACCATGTAATACTGCTCATATTTAATGTGAAAACAGCAAACAGAGAAACAGTGGCTCAGCTTTTCAATACAAGACAAAAGAACAGTAAAAATGTGAAGTTAAATCCTTATAATAGTATTTATGAGCCTTTTATCTAAAAGGGACATATTTTAACTTGATAAAGAGGTTTAACCAAATGTATCAGGAATAATAAGAAAAAGACCAGCAAGCAATAGGAATGATTTCATATAGCTGTATTTATCATACTTATATGTGACCATTGGTTTATCAAGGACATTATTTTTGTTTAGTCACTCAGTCGTGTTCAACTCCATGACCCTATGGACTGCACCACACCAGGCACATCTTGTCTCTGGTCGTGCTTATCCATACGGTTATCTTGGCAGATACTGAAGTGGGTTTACAGTTCCTTCTCTGGTGGACCATGATTTTTCTGACCTCTCAGCTATGGCCTGTCAATCTTTGGTGACCATCCAGCTTTGTTGAAGTCCACAAGTCCCTTCACCACGACAATGTAGTGATCCAGAAGGGGATCAAGACAATTACCCCAAAATAAAGTAGTAGGTAGGGAGGAACTTTAAGTTTGTAATATCCTTGTGCAATATCATGAGATTCTAGGAAGGTATTTTGGTGTCATGCTGAAGGGTTGAGTACTTAATCTAAGTCCATGTAAAGATCAGTCATCCAACAAGTCAAAAAAGGTTCCTTGGTTGAATTTGTTTAGTAAACACTGCCTTAACTGCATAAAGCTGTTTTTCAGAGGTGGTAGACATAAATAAAGTAAGAAAACGAGCTTGTAACAGGCAAAAGGCAAGTGAGGCTCAGCCAGGATTTGAGGTTTCCAGCAGATGGGTGAAGCTCTGACTTGGGGTGACAGGCAGATCTGATTTGTGGTTACATTATATGTTTCTATGTACAGGTCGAATGTTCCAGGTCACACATTTCTCGGCTCGTTCGGTTTCTGATGTAAACATAACTGTAGTGACAGACTGAGAATATAATGGAGCGAGTCATGTCGATTAATTTTCTACTAAAGCAAGTGCTGTATAAATAACCATTTGTGCACTCCCCCACCAGCAGCAGAATACCGTCTGAAATGTATCGATCGTCCCCAATCCATACTGCGAAGAGCAGAGCTGTTCAATTCTTCTGATTCCTTTCAGCGAGGAACCCGCTGATGCATTGTAGAAATGGCACTTAGCCGCTAGATATAAATCCAATGTATATCCATTAAACATGTTTTTATATGTGTAGATATTGGATCTGGGAATGAGTGTCATGAATCAGATTTAAATATATATTTGCTAGTGTATGCAAATGCTGCATTTTAATGTTATGTTTATGCAGATGCGATCTTTGTAATTCCACAACTGATGTCTTTGTTTGACGATATAACTAAAATATTATCATTAAAAGCAAGGCAGCCATTAAGATTTGGAAAGAGAATTAAGCCGGAGATTATGTAGGATTTAAAGTAGGGTTATTATTATTTTTACAGAGCTGAACAGTGTACAGTACAGGATCATGGCAGAACCCCTCCCGCCACTCCGACAGCTGGGGGACGTGGAGGGGGCTGTGCTGTCTGATCCTTGTGATGGGTTCATGGGCTGGCTGAGTTTTTATTACTGACCTTGGGTTAACTTTGATGCATCCTGTGTGACAGCCACATAGCTGGGTGTCATGATAAAGGAAGTAATGTACATTCCAGCAAATTAAATACACTGGGATATAAGACACATAAACATGCACAATATTTTTTTAATCTATCGTCAGTATGGTCTTGTTTTTTAGTAATAAAGCAAGTATTTTATTGCCAGAAAATATTGGATATACACTACTTCTCTAGATAAGTGATTCCCAAATTAATTCATCCAATGATGGAAATCATTACTGAAAAAATGGATGCCATGGCACCTCGTCGTTCCTCTCCTTTATCCCAATATGGCTCCCCAGGATCAAAAATTCTTCACAAAGACTAAAACCAGAATCTCAAAACCCCCCTCCTGTATTTTTTCGATCACACCTCAAAGCTCTACAGAGAGAAACCCTGATCATACAAAATGGAACACTTTTGCAAAAGCAGTAATTTATGAGACATAATAATATGCCACTACATTTTTTTAAATATTTAGATTACAAAAAATGGCCTTAGTAACAATCAAATCTACCTATGACATAGCGGTACGGCCCTTTTTTTTTATGTTATATAGAGATATTCTGTAGTGAGCTATTTTTTATTTGATGGCATCATCATTCCAAATATATCAAAATGGGCTGTCCAAGTTGGTTTGAATTTGGGTTACACATGTAAATGACCTTAATTCTAATCTTGATTATTTAACCGTGATTCCACATGATCTTAAAAAAAGACTCTGTCCCAGAGTGTGCTTGGATTATAGGAATGCAGGATCAATAAAAAAAATAAACAACAACAACATCATATATTATTTTAGATATCCTCTTCATGGCAGTGTTGAAAGCTTTAGACATTTAGTCGGTGGGTTCATTAGAATAACATAGACAGTGTCAGTATTAACTGCACTCATGTACTTCCCGTTGATAAATACTTCCCAGAATCCCTTATGAATACTTGTTCATAACACAAATCTATATTAGGCGAGGGATACACAAGACATTGGTTATTATGATAACTACCTGAGCAGCAATTTTGCCAATCAATACAATTATATGTTCTGTCCTGGAAACTCATCAACAAAGCTGATTAATCACAGGCCAGGTCCATATAATACTGCATTTGTGCCCACAAGGATTAAGGTATCAGAAGAAGAGTCTGGGAATCTGTCTTGTTGATGAAAAACTATTGATGTTGGATTTCCTGCTGAACCATGGCACCCTCTGAATCCAGTTATGTACAAATGGAGACATCAAATGTATTTGAATGGTTAGGATTACTGATGCATATTGATAGTTATTGATGTTTGATTTAGGTATTGTTTGTTGATAAAGGATGGATGTCTACTACCTTTATACAAGAAGAGCCCGCTCCTCAGTTGAGCTTTTCAGTAGCAGTGCTGTTCTGTTGCTTTGACTGACAGATATGGGGTTGGGGGAATCAATGTTTAGTAATCAACTTACTTTATGGTCTGAGGGCTATTTGACCTTGCACTTCTTTTGCTCCTCACATCCAGCCTGAATATTACTGTCCCACATTCAAAATCTCAGCTCACTGACCATTCCTAGAATAACACACTTTAGAGTCATAACTGTGGAATAGTGGAGGTTATTGTTCTTTTATCTATAGTTGATGTCATTGACAAGACTACACCTCCCAGTATGTAATAAAAGTGGTTAGGAAGTACCTTCACGAGCAGCACAATTCAGTCAATCTTGAAGGAGCTTTGTTATTACTACTTCTAAGACATGGCACTTTCTGCAAGGATAACTGAGGGGGAAAAACTTGCCAAAAATGCTGTAAGAGGGCTGAAATGAAGTGACTTTGGATTTGGGGAATTACCATATGTTAAAACGCTTTTGAACACTGTTGGAGAATTGATATATATGTATAGCAGAAGAAGAATGGTGGGGAAGAAATAGCGCACCAATACCTAGTGCAGATTACCAAGGTACAACAAGCCTGCGTATATATAGATCGAGATTCAATTCTTAAATCTGGTAACCTCAGTGTATGAGGTAAAATCAGCGTTTCCCAACACGTTCCTGCTACTAGGTTGGTACTCCACATTTGGTTACCATCTTATTGTGGACTCTAATTTCCAAGGTGTAGTACTGAGTATAAATGTATGGCTATTAACAATTGTGATAATATAGTAATTGATTAATTGTATAATCACTATGCCGGTGTTGATTAGATTCATTACATTTTTCTGTTATTGGCAAATATCTTCCTTAATGCAATATAGTACAACTGCAATCAGAATATATTGTGTTCTGTCAACTTAGTAGGTAATAGAACAACTACACATATCAGTGTTCCATTTACAAACATGTAAAGCTGTACAAACGTGTTTCGTCACTGTTATCTGTGGCTTTCTCAATGATCAAATCACCTATACACAAAACATAAAATATATTCAAAACAAGCTTACTGCACATATAATAACCAATTGTTACCTGTAAAGAAATTAATATAATCTACACCGGCATAGTTATTATACAATTAATAAATTAATATATTATTAAAATTTTCATACCCAATTCCCATACATTATATACAATACTACAATTTGGAACTTAGGGTCCACAATGAGAACGTGGAGTACCAACCTTGTAGCAGGAACATATTGGGAAATGCTAATGATAGCTCATACAACTAAGGTTTCTAGAATTGAGAGTAGAATCTCAATATATATGTATGAAGGATATGGGCTTGTTGTATCTTGGTCATCTGCAATAGGTATTGGTGCGCTATCTCTCCCCCATTCTTTTTCTTTTGAGTATACAATATAGTCACATCCAGGATCTGTGTTTTCTTATGAGAGAGGCTTCACAACTAGCCAAGACTTACTTTCCTTATGCATATAACTCTACCAGAATCAGGATATCATCAATGATAACTCCTCGAATAGTGTACAACTTGGAACAGTAGTGATTTGCCATACTGAGAAATACATCACGACACCACTTATGAGCGCTACAGTATATATACAGAGACATATCTACCCTAGTCTACCATATATATGTACAATTGGCTGTTGATGCTATCAAGAAATGGACATATAGAAGAGGAAAATAGTGTTATTCAGCGGGTAAATGCTGTATTTGCCCTCTAATATATATACACAGTACAGTATTCACACCATCCAAAGATCGACTTTACAGAGACAGATGAGAGACGACTAACATCTGACAACCAAATGAGGCTGTGAACTGACCCACAGCTAATTCTATTCATGTCACCTACACAGTGAATCAGGCATGATGAGGAGGGAGTATTGATGCTACAAAGTCTTCCTATTCACAGATTGTACAGATTATGGATTCCAGTTTGGGGAGTTTTGATGCTGAGTTCCCAGATTGTAACTAGTAGTGAACAAATCTCCAGTTGGCGTTATTAAGATCACAATCTCCCACTGCAGTCATTAACACATCTTCTCTAAAAGCTTTCTATGTGGGGATTATGGACTTCTTAATGGGACACACAAGACATTTTAAAGAAAAAATTGAAGGAATTAAATTGAAAATTACCTGGAATGTAAATTGGAAAGTGAGTAAAGTTGTTTTTTTTAAACAGGTTTAAAGTGTTTTCTTACTACAATAATTTGAATCTTGGAATCTCGAGCATGAGTACTCTAATTTCCTTAGATAATAAATCACTGAAGCCAGAGGAACAATAAGATATGCGGAATTGGACACTTAACAATCATATACTAGGTCAAGGAACATTTTATATATATATATATATATATATATATATATATATATATATATATATTCTAATCTTTTGGACCACTATAGACAAATATTTAAAGTGTACTGTAATACTTGGAAGCACCTAGCGTAAACTTAGGTAATACATTTTTAAATAGTATGAAACCAAAATAATCCAGACTCTGTTATGTTGCCTTTTTATATGCAATTATGCCTGTGAAGAATCTATTTGGGTTTCTGCTAATCAATTTCCTAAAGTGGGAGGAAACTTTGAATGCATAGGAAGCTTTTTTATGCACAATTGAAATGTGGCAGCTACAACTACCAATACTTTCATTGAAACTAATGGAAACCTTGTTAGTTTACAACAATATATCCTTTTTTTAGTAACTGCAAGAAACAGCACAATAAAGAAAATGGAAGCCTCTAAGAAAGAATAATTGCACGGAAAAGTTGGAAAATGTAAAGGTGCTTACTTTTTTAATTCACTGCTGTATCTTTTTAAATTAGACTTTTTTTAAAGAGCTACACTTGAAAGCAGGCAAATGTTTTTATAATGCAAAACATACAGGCTTTAATTTTATATATCATTTTCCTGCAGTAGAATATACCATTTTATTTTCTACTGATCAATTTCCTAAGATGATAGAGTATTTTGAAAACAAGGACATACTCATGAGAAAGGAGAAAATGGATTCAAGCAGTAAAGAATAATTGCATATAAAATGTAAAAGTTGCATTTATTGTTTTATTTTAATTATTTTTGCTAATTATCAGTTTTAGTTCTACAAAAAGAATGTTCACAGTGGTCATTTAAGCACTTACATGCATCAGATAAATTATACAAAACGTATCTTTATAGGTGACAGGGGCTTCCACCTCACCCAGTGAATTTTGACCCCAAACTTGATAAGGTTATTTTGGTTGTTGACCTCCATTATGAGCAACGTCTGGTGTTCAATCAAATAGTACCAGGTTTAATTTGATCAATAAAGTTAATAGTTGTGGGTCAACCTCTGAAGATGTGAAGAAACTGAAGCAATCCACCTAGACCAGCGGTGTCCAAACTCAGTCCTGGAGGGCCGCACCCAGGCCTGATTTGAGGATTTCCTTTCTGTGCACAGGTGAGTCAATCGGAATTACTGAAGAAGCAATAGTCTCGCTTGCTTGTAGCAAGGATATCCACAAATCCAGGCCTGTGTGCGGTTCTCCGGGACCGAGTTTGGACACCCCTGACCTAGACTGTCTGGTACACATCTTTAATGTATGTTTTAATAAATATGTTTGTTTAAAAATAAACAGCAGCTTATATTCTACCTAAATGTTTCAGTAGCACTTAAAAGGATTATTGTGGTTTGGGAAAAAAACTCACATGTTTGTAACTAACAGCATTAGCAGCTACTGTATATAAGCCAGGAACATACAAGTATTTTAGAAACAATCTTATAGAGTGGTATAGAGTGGTATCTTGGTATTCAAGTACCAAGGAAGCATCTCCTGATCAGTGCATTAGGAGCTTCCTTTCCTCCCTCCTCTTTACCTGAAGATATTTCCTCAGCCACTTTCTAGTCTGACTTTAGGTTTAGGGTACATTTCTGTGTTTTACTCTTCAATAAAGTCCTGTTGTCTTTATTTATTTAAATTGGCAGTTCTTCAGAAGAACTGAATAAGAGATATTTTCCCATTGCTCTCAGGTGTCTAATCCCATTAGAAACCAAGATAAAATGTCTATTGCTATTAAAGCAAAGTTGAATAAAACAGCTAAAAATTAAGGTCTGTGCACAAGTTCAAGTACATTTCTTCAAAAGAGCATACTACATATATGACACTTCAATTGTTTTTTAGCTTATAAAGTCATTTTTTATCATAACAAAGATGTGTTCCTTGTCTTGTGTGTCCCTTTCCAGTATTACATGTCAGACACAAAGCCACAGCAGTATATCCCAGTCCCAAGTAACTACTCATGTAATGTTTATTGTAGCAATCTCATTCGTGTACAGTGGAATCCACATGGGGCTCATGTGATACCTTCTATCGGCCCTACACAGAAATCATAATTACATAGTGTTGTTCTACAGACCTCTGGGACCTCGTCTTCGCGTGAGAGCGGGGCAGCCCACGTCACCCAAATGACAGGAACATCAGTCCGTCAGGTGTGGATCTACACTAACACCTTGCCTTATTGTCTAAATAAAAAATATCATTGGGGGGATGTGGCTGTGTCATAACAGGGGTCTTCAGGAGATTGAGGGGACAATATATTGCTATATTTAGATCTCTTTTTAGAGACATTATTGTCCCATATTGTCAGTGCTCTAGTTTAAAGAAGTAGAAAAAAGAACAATTAAAAAAAGAAGAACATCCTTTAATTTACTACCTAATATTTGAAATTATATGTAGTCATGACCATCTCCATGCTACCTGTCATATATCAATTTCCAAAGATGTTTCCTGCTGGAAGAACAGATAAACAGAGTCTGTTGTCTATATTGTAAAACTGCAAATAGCAATTTACTGAGAGTCAATGAGCTAATCTCAGCCTTCAAGGCTCCCTTCTACTTGACAAGGAACATAAACTCCCATATAGGGGGAGGTATTAGAAGACCATAATGGTCTTCAATCAGTGACACATTATATCATCTTGTAAAACACTCCATCATTTGATGATTATTCAGCTGGCATCAATGAATGTATTTGATTGCATAGTTGACAAATAGTCCTAATCACCAAGTATTTATGGATTCTGCCACAATAACAAAGTTGATTTCTGAGTCTCCTGTGTGCTGAACTGCTCACATCCCTAGTCATTTATAACATATGTAGGTTCCAGTGGTTGACATTCACATGTTCTATATTTACCTTATCAATACCAAGGGCTTTATGTACTTCGACTGTCAAGTTTAACCCAAAAAGGTTTATATTAAAGAACTATGTATAATCTATGGAACTGTCCTAGTTTGCAAGATATTGGCCAACATTCCTTCGCTCCCGTGAGCTAAAATCCAAGTAAAGTCCAGCTGAAAAACACTGCTGAGATGTCACATCACACTCTTAAATTTATCCCTGGGGAAATGCCATCCAAGTGTTGTAAATGTACATAATAATACCTGGATTGCTTAAACCCTACACAAATAAGGAGCTGCCATCTTACTATCTTGAGTGCTCAAATCTTACTCAGTTTAGCAGCTACTATGGCCTTAAATCATGGGTTAAATAATAAAAAATGGTAATGCTTGAGAGACCACTCTGCCTATGAGTTCAACAATCAGTGGTGCCAAAGGGTGCCTACCCCGACCCCTTGTGCTTTCGGGTGTGGGGTCAATTAAACCCATGGAGGTCCCCATGGATGCATACAAGGCCTCTACCCATATTCTTTTCTCTTAATGTGCTTCCCATCCCAAAGCACAATGTGTGGGAAGGGGCCTGATGTCCCCCTCTCTCAGGTGATGAGGAGGGTAGCGGGTCATAGGTGGAGCAGTCATTAACCCCCTAGATTCTATTTTTAACCCCTTCCCTGCCATGGGAACCGGTTTATATAGATAGATGGATAGCTAAGAGCTGTGAGACAATTTTGAAAAGCACATGGAAATTGGCTCTTCCTTGTACTCACAAGCTATTTTTCCTAGAAGTGAAAATCTCAATATCCGGAAGGGGTGTAGGATCTGGGGGTGGGTGAGACAAATACCCCCATATTATATGGTTAGAGGGAATGGAGCAATAGCTCCCTCTTACTTCTTGACCCTTTGGCTGCCTAGATAATGCCGGTACCTGGGTTTCACAAGATCTCTCAAGATAATCTTGGTTGATCTTGTGCGACCCAGCTTTCTAGTGATCCCGGGAAGCAAAAGGGATAGGTGCTCAGTGGGAGCTGGCGAGGTAGAGGAAGGGATTGCAGAATGCTCATGTCAGTTGTGATCTCTTTCCTCCTACTAGATACTAGACACCAGGGATAAGGTAGGGGAAGTAGGTGCTAATGTAAATATATGTATCTGTATATAAAAAGCTTACCTTATATATATATATATATATATATATATATATATATATATATATATATATATATGCACATTTACTGTAGAACAGTGGTACTTTTGCTCCTCGTGTAATCACTGCTTGGATCTTCGTCTTTTTGAAACTCTACGGCAAATATTTTTTGGGGATTCCTACGCCCTTGCATGCAGGTGAAACATTTTGGGACATACATGGATATCTAGCAGATGTAAAGCTCCTGGGGTTTTATCAGATATTATAGGAGGTATAGAATGGAGGCCTTAGAATGCTGAGCTAACTGAGGCAAATGTTCAAGAACCGATCTAAGCTGTGACAATTACATTATTTTGTCTGTATTCTTCATCAGCTCACATTACTTAATATTCAGTAGTTGTACTGATATATTTCAACTTCTATAACTGAAGGCTTTTATATATGAGTAACTTGTGTTTAGATGAAAGTAAACTGCAGTAAAAAAACACATAAAATCTATTTATAGGGCCCGCTTATCACATATATAGTTGTCAGTGTTCGTCCAGTTGCGATGTTGGTCATGCAAAGCGAGGCAGCAGTTACCTCCGAGCCTTGCGAAGTGAGCAGTTGACGCCCGCAACTGCTAAAGAAGTGCAACCCTCGCAAAGTGTGTGTTGCAACTGCGAGCCTTGTGAAGCGAGCAATTGATGCCCCCCAACTGCGAGGCGTGCAGGACTTAGGCTGCAATGAGCGCCAAAAGGTAAGCCTCATGAAGCGAGGTGAGCAGTTGAGGCACGCATGGCACGCAGTTGGTTCAAATGCATAACTCGAAAACACTGGAAAACCACCAAAATAATAAAAAAACAAATAATAACACACTCACACACAGCACAGGTGGAGAGCCATGAAGCCTGGGAGTGAAGTTGCAAACGAATTGGAGCCATATTTGGTGTTTTTCGTACCTCGAAAATCGGCTAAGCGAGGGAAAAAATGGCAGCCGAAAAAACATAAAAATTCAGGATGAAAACGAGGCTCAGAAAGACACGCAGAATTTCAAAAACACACAACTTCGAAGACAGTAACACTTAGATGAACAACGCCAGGCACTCTGGACTGTGAAAATAAAACCAACGGCAGTCAGCGCTCGCCACGCAAATGGTGCTCAAAGGAGCAAAAGCCTCACATTGTGTGGCAAACAGCATTGCCAGCCCTAACATTTTATTCCCGTAAATTTTGATGGGCAATTTCCTAGTTTATAATAAATCATGGATTATAAAAATTAAGTTGCCATTTCTAATGCATTAATAGTGTTCCTCTGGAAGCTGAATATGTTACAGTCACATACTTTGTACTGTCAATAATGGCTTGTGTTATTAATTAGTAGAAGGGACTGAGTATATGAGATCATGGAGGTGCTAGACTTACTGTGTACTACATAAGAATACAATGTGCACTGAAAAGCCAACAACTCACCCCACAAGTTGCTGAAAAGCAAAAGGATAGCAATCACATATATAGTTGTGAGCGTACGAGTTGTTGCTAACGTTGCGGCTCGCTACGCGAGCCGAGGCCCTCGCAAAGCGAGGGCACTGCCCGAGGGTCTCAGTTGCTGGCATGGAGCGCCGTAGGCGCTCCATGCCAGCAACTGCGACCCTCGCAAACTTCACGTTGCAACCCAAACAGTACGACACACACATTACGACACTCGCAAACAACATACGACACACGTTCACACACATTACGGACTCGCAACACTCGGACGCAACTCGCGAACATTACAAAATGTAAAACACAATACATACACACACCACATACATAAAAAACTTACCTACACCAAGAGGGAGCACCCAGCACCTCAAAAATACAACTTACACCTCGATTTTACTCGAAATAAAACAGTTTAGAGACTAAAAAAAAATCGAAGCGGGAGAAGAAATGGCCGCCGAACAAAACGAAAACGAGGCTACAGCACTCTAAACTCGCAAAACACCACAAGAAACTCGCAAAACACCACAAAACACCTACGGATATTCCGATACAAACGTATACCACACATTACTCGCCATTTTACGCCAATGCGGAAGTACACAACAACGGTTTGGTCTCGCGCACGCACAGTATTACACTGCACACATTCAGCACGCTTACACAGCAGATCCACACCACTAATGCTGCAGCAACATCAAAACACATTCACAGCTCTTCCACACAATGCTTTAAAATAGGTAAAGTATATTCATTTATTAATGTATTATATATTTCATTATTACACACTAAACAGCATTAGCTACCTTACAATTTCATTGCCGTCATTTTTTGACGGGCAATTCGCTAGTGGAATAATAAATAGCAAACCTGCCAACACTAAAGGCTTGCTATGGAAAATTGTTCTTTGTGCCTATTGTTAATCTTTAGTCTAGCCCCAGGTATATTCTATCATAATAACATCCAAAATCGCCTTTGTTAACAGAATTAACAACACGTTACAACCAAGATCCAGCTTTTGCTTAAGCCATTCACAATTAGGGACTATGTCAAATATCTAGATATTTGTATAGTATTAACCCTGTTCTGTTTATCTGACTTATTAAAATGATGGATCTACATTTATTATAGGTAATGTGAATATTAATTCAAGATAGATTATAAACTTGTATGAAAGCAGCAACACCAACTCCTTCTGAACTAGTATATACACTGTTGTTATGTTTGTCTATGTGTTCATTGTAATCCTTGCAGTTAGCACTACCAAATAGCCTTTTGTTATTACATTTTATATATTTTATTAAGTAAACATTTGATCCTAAAGTGGATATTCCACATGAAAATGATGCACTAAATTGTATATAAAACCAGCAAATTTTAAGCATTCACACAATGTGAGATTTCCAATTAAAATACTGTATATAATATAAAGTCAGGTTTATAGTATAAATCTCAGCTAGAGAACACACAACTTGCAGTTTAGTTCCTCCGCTTGGCATGCTCTCAGGAGTAGAGAGATTAGACTCCAATATCTGGGGGGTTACAAGATCACTTCCTTTTGATAAATGGTTCAGACGAAATGTTTAGTTGCAGAAAAAGCCTGTGCCGGTGCAGTTTGCCTTCTAAGCACTGTTCTGCAGGTAATTTGGGACATTGGGTGCTGCTCAGAGCTCATACAGATATCCACAACTTGTGCTAAACAAGTCCTTATGATCAATCAGAACCGTAAAACTGAGCCATAAAAATGTAAATGAAATGCATTTCTGGAATAATCTTCTCTCCCTGCCACTTCTCGGACTCCTTTATGTCTTCTCCGTAGGCTTAGTGTTTTTAGAGCTTCTCTACTTTTTTTTAGTATACCTTTTTTTAATGTACAATTTCTACATCTATAACATATTGCAGATACATTTGGTCTTTTCAAATGTAAACATGGTTAAAGTATAAAGGAATTAATTCATGACTTTTTATAGCTTGGAGAGGGATTTGTGATAGAAAACTGCAAAATAAAAAAGGTGTAATAAAGTTCAGGAGGGAAGTGTCTTTCAGAAAAAAAGTTTCTCTACATAGCTGTCTGGACACTGGGGTCATACATTTTTTGTCATGCATTTAAAAAGAGCAGGTTTTAAACAAGGAAAAATATTATACTGAATACCAGCCACTGAATAAACTATTTCAAAGAACTAATCTTAAAAATAGGTTGAATGTACAATGACAATTATATAGTCCTGGATATGATCAACCTGATTTACTTCAAGGGGCACACATATATATTGAGGATATGTGCTTTAAAGGTAAAAAAGAGAAATTTGCTAGTTGTGGACAGATAAAATGCACTTTTTTTTTGATGAAGAGGGACATGGTTTCCAACTCTAGAGAACAGGATGGGGGCAGCATGAGAAGTGTCACGTGAGACACACAGGCCTCCTGATGCCCAACACTGCTGTAATGAAAAGTTGATTAGTTTACACGTACACTCTCTCTCCGAATCTTTTGATGAAAGAAAATGGAGTCAATTCAATAAAACATAATTGTAAATAACAACTAAAAAAGGTTGTGAATATTTTATTTATTTATTTATTTATTTATATATTTAATTATTTATTTATTTTTGGTTATTTGAAATACAGTAGTTGTCAGACTAAGTGGCACATAGCGTAGTGCAAAAACCTATAAAGGTAAGAGCTTAAAGTTTAACTTTTATTAATACTATGTTTAAACATTATAAATCAGGTATACTTATGAATGTACTTTCATTTTAACAGCCATTATTTTTATAGTGCAGTAATCCTTTAAGATTAATATCTATGAAAACTGCTTTTTGGAACATTAGGATTTCCCTTGAAAAGGTCTAATTATGTCCAGAGCAGGGTTATCCAAAAATGTCCTGCAGTGGGTTTAATGTGTCCCGCACTGCCCCAAAGTCAATACAGTACTGTATGTGTCTGGACCATTTTGCAACTTTTACAGCGGCAGCATGCCATGCTACTATGACAATGCCATTATGCTTTCTGCTCTTTTTCCATCCTCTCTCTATATATTGTCCTCCTTCCCATGATCATCAAACTCACTTTCAGATCATATTAAAAGAATTTCAAATGCCTTACAACATTACACCACTACTCTATTTATTATATTTCTGATGTTTGCCCATTGGCGCATGCAATCGGGCCCCTCAGGGGAAAAGTCTGGACACCCCTGGTCTAGGTCTTGATAAACCATGATTAGAGTTAGTAAGAAATGGTTCTAACTTTATCGTAAAGCTGCATTTCTAGAGTTGTCAAAGAACATTACTCTTTAACAATTTGCATCATTCATTTTTTATCCCAAAAATCTTTGTAATGTTTATAACTCTTTCCTTTACACACAGGACAGCAAATATATTAGTTCAGTGTCCCTTAATTTAGCAATCCATACTTTGGTTCTTGAGCTCTACATACGCCTCAGTAACTCAGCTTGTGGAACCAGTGAGAGATAAACAAAAATGAAACTGTCAGGAGGAATGGAGAGGAAGTTGATTGGCAAACTTAAGGCACACAGAAAATATGTTTTTTAACTGGCGGTAACTTTTGTACACATGTCCTATTTATACCATGTATGATAGAAAATGTCCATTGGATGCAAGGCACCTATATAGCACTACAGGAAACTGAAACATGCAGAGGTGAGGAGTTCTTCATTTCTGCTCTCTAATTTGTCTTCCTGCGTCTCTAGAGAAGTTTATGAAGATCTTACATTCAGAGCAGGTTGGGTTAATCCATTCTAATACACTAGGGATGCAGGCCGGGATCCATATTGACTGCTTTGTTAAGAATGTAGTGGTGCCAAGGAACAAACCTGCTGCCTCAGTGTCTCAGGCTCACAGATCAGTCATACTCAGTCTATGGAATGGGACATCAGCCCTAGACGCATATCTGGCTATGGATGTGGTGTGTACACAGAAGTCTGCAGCTCAATAACAAATTATAAAAGTCAAAGCCTTCCAGATAAAGTGGCCCAACACAGGCACAGTACTAGCGACTTCAAGCCAGAACGGTCTGGTCATCTGGTGCCCCTGTTGTTCATCTGCGATTGGATAAATGCTCCAGCTGGGCCCATTTAAATCCCAATTTCTGACTGCAGCCATTAGAAGATTTCAGTTTAAAGTAGCCAATATATATAAATCCATATATGTCACATAACAAAGTTAAATAAACTCCATGAAATTCCAACACAAGCTGGAAACATTCAGGAAAGAGGAAAATGTATCTAATTATTTTATAATAACAGCATGTTTATTAAACTTTATTTCTTAATGATTTCACTGCACTTTTCACCATCAAAACTATACACTTAACTTACCCACCATCAAGATCCAACATTACTTTTCTCTTCAAGGCCCAGCACAAAATGTACACACCATTAAGGCTATGCACTGCACCTACCCATCATCTAGCCAACAAAGTGCACTTTACCCATGAGGAAGTTCAGTACCAGCACTTACCCACCATCAAGGCAATACACTGTTTTTACTCATTATCAAGACTGGTTATTGCATTTATCCACCATCAAGATCCAGTGCATTTCTTATCAAGGCCCAGCACAAAATGTACAGACCATTAAGGCTTGGCACTGCACCTACCCAATATCTAGTCAACAAAATGCACTTAACCCACCAGGAAGTTCTGCACTTTCCCACCATCAAGGCAAGACACTATTTTTACTAATTATCAAGACCAGGTATTGCATTTACCCACCATCAAATCCAGCACTTTCAATTACTGTAAATACTCAAGTATACCGCTAGTTTTTTATGTTCCCATTTTTACCAATAATCTGAGGATCACAATATATTTGAGATACAGCTGTTCTAAATTCTGGTAAACTGGTTCCCTGCAGTTCTTATTGTTGAATGAAGTTTATAGTCTTCCCCACGATGCAGGAACACACGTCTCCTCACTGTCATGTCTTTATTAGAATGCATCCTGCTGCTGCAGCCAGTGCACTGAGTGCTGCATTTACCACAGGGTTCAGCCATTGTGTTGTTGCGGAGACATGAGCGGGTAGGAATGGGAGCGGAGGTCTCTAGCATACAGTACATATTAATTATAATATTCTGTTGCATTTACTTGTTATATTGAATATTAAAGCATTTATTTACCATTTGGAGTGCTTTTGGAACAGGATTCAGCACATGTTCTTTCTACAATTCCATAAATTTTAAACGTTGCCTTATATTCACATCTTGCACTAATTACCCATTAACCTACCAATTTGTAACCCGTGCGGTATATTCGGGTAGCACTTTATTCAAGTATCTATGGTACTCACCAACGCATTGAGACACTGCTGAAACACACGCAGGCATTGCACTTACCCATCATCCAGGCACTGCAAAACCCACCATCAAGGCTAGGCAATGTATTTAACCACTATGAAGCCCAGTCACTGCACTTACTCATTATGAAGCCCAACATCATCAAGGCCTATCCAGGTTTAAATTGTTTATATAAATTTATGAGGCTACACATGGATTAACACCCATCAATAGGTGGTAGAATGTAATACTTGAAAGGATAACATCTTAAAAATATCCGGATTTCAGATCAAACTGTCGAATGGTGTACAGGGTGTGATATTAGGACCAGCTTTGTGTTACATATTCTAATTACTGAGTGGAGCATCATCTTTATCGAAAATAACACATTTTAATAGTTAAAGGTCAATTGAACAATGAAAAAGCAAATATATGTTTGTAATCTTGCTGTCTGATTAACAGCTTCATTAAAAAAAGAAAAAAAGTCAAGAGTGATTTTAATTAGATCCTTTTTTTATGGCTCTGCAGGACCATGGAGGGATCCATGATACATTTGTGGAAGTTGCATGTGTGAGAGGGGCGTTTACATTTCTAGAGAGCTGTGGTTCCATCCTTTAATGCAAGGTGTCTGCTTCTGGGACAGTGAGAGGGAGGTGTGGTGTCAGTTTCAGTCTTATCTAGGAATCAAACAAAAGCTCTGAAATTCTAACGGTTTCCTCTTCCCCCAAGCTTCCTGTAATTCTAACTACAAACACACATCCCCATCATCCAGCTCTCAGGATTTAATGTAACAGAAACAAAATGGATACATGTACTCATACATAGTCTTCAAAAATGTAGAGTTTATTAAAAAAAAATAATGTCAATGGCTTACACAGCTGCTAATATTCTTAACTTGGTACATACTTAACAAATAAGTGTCTTTTTTCTTGAACTGCAGTGGTCCTTTCATGGCTGATAAACCCAAGCACATTGCTACATACTGTTATTCTTTTTTTTTTCTCTGTGGAGTCAGATTTTGTTCAGTTAAAGCTGGCAAGTGTTCTCTGTGGTTGAGTCTTTGATAAATAGATCTCTACATCTGTATGTGAAAGAAATCACTGGAATAAAAACACTATCTCCTCCCTCCCAGGCGAACTATAAATCTACATCTCAAAGCCCAGCTGTCTGTGCCACATGCAGAGGATGGATCCTGCCTGATGACAGCATTAAAAGTGAATTCCATCCATAACTCCTGAGTTTAACCCTCAGAATCAGTAAATACCCTCATATATAATGTATAAGGAGTGGGCTGCATGTATACTGTATAATAGAACTGGGCTTCATTACTATTGTCAGGCTGTAACAACTGTGCTAATTCAAAATATGGTCTAAAACAGTATTTCTCAAAGTCCAACATCAGCCCCTTAGACATTATCAGCCTTATTAAACTGCGATTCGGCCAATTGAATAGGGCTCTATATAAGCACAGAACATATTTTTGTTTACAGAAGTTTTTAGTTAGTGAACTTCTATCCAAAAGCAAGGTCTTCACTAAAGAGAGCCTAACACTTTAAACATACCACAATAATTAATAATAATTATAGATAGATTATTGAAGGGATTTATCTGCACTTATAATTTTCTCTATTCACATTTTAGTGTGTAATATGGCATACCACCTTGTTAAAATGTTTTGGAACCCCAGTCCCCATAAGTACTGGAAAGAAACAAGCCAGTGTCCAGATCAAAAAGATTGAGAACCATTAGTCTAGAAGACAAAAACTATAAGGAAGGTATGATAGAAAACTTCAAATATATCAAAAGGTATAATAAAGTTTAAGATGGAAGTATCAAGAAAATTACTTGGAAGGTGGAAAGTTTAGGTGTAATGTGCAAAAGTGCTGCTTTACAGAAAAGAGTAAATTTAATAATGCATTGTAGCTCTGGAAGAAATGGTTCGGGTGTCCTAATTTGGAAAGGGTCTGAGGGTCCTATATTATCCCTACCTTCGCTACAATAACCTACTGAAAAATGTTACAGCTACAGAGCTCAGTCCTGTAATCTGTATGTCTGTTATAATCTTTTTGACACACAGATCCACAAATCCTCCTTGTTCCTCTTGCCAAAGTCTCAGTATGGAAATGTGAATAAAAGTACCTAAAACCCAACTCGGTTTAACAGATGGGAGCCAGAGACTGCAAAGCACTTACAGCCTGACATCTCTATACAAAGCCCTAAATCTTCATTCTATCCCTTCAGTATTTTACTAAAAACCCCAAATCCTCATAATACTTTTTCTCCCGATTCTCAGCAGTCTGGAGCATGTTGTAATCTGAATAACTTCCAGTTCTTATGAATTAGTTGTTCCTTGTTCCTAGTTTAATCTGTTTTATATATAAATTTCCATTCTTCACAATAACCCATTTATTTGTCTTATTTTCTGCCTCTCTTCCTAGCTTAGAGCATTTAAATCACGGTTGCTTTCTTTAGTGACCTCTCAACTATGAGATAATATTCTCTTTTGTGAGTTTCTATTCCTGTTGGGTAATTATGAGCACAGGCACTGAATCAATATATGTAATTGTGTTACTATTGAAATGAACAAAGCCCACAATAATACCTGAGCTATCTGAATAGTGAAGTCCTAAATTAGTTTTTTTTTTTGGCGTGTGTTTATTCGTTTGCTTGATTTAATTGATTTTATTTAAGCTTGTGTTTAACTAGGCCCAAAGCCTGTAATAAAGTATTCCCAGCTCGTCCCAACATGTATGTCCAATGGACATTGTAAAATTGCTTTGGGAATGTAATACTCATTTTAAACAAATCAATATTCTATGTAATACTAAGTAAAGACAGGCGGCATTTCTATATAGAAGCCTCATGTGCATTGAAAGTCTCCTTTTACCTCAAGAAGTAGATCACTGGAAACTAAAATAGCAGCTTCCACTGCAGCATATACAATTTAATAAACTGAAGGCTTTATTGTTTGTATAGTTTTAAAAAATGTACTGAGAATCAAGAAATGTTTAGATATTGTTTAGATATTGCCCTTATTTGTAATACGGAGTGCAATTTTGGGCACCACTTCATAAAAAGGACATTAAAGAGCTGTGAAAGGTACAGAGAAGGACTACAAAATGGATAAGGGGAATGATGGGAATGAAGAAAGACTAACCAAATTAAA
Source organism: Discoglossus pictus (assembly GCA_027410445.1). Taxonomy (NCBI): domain Eukaryota; kingdom Metazoa; phylum Chordata; class Amphibia; order Anura; family Alytidae; genus Discoglossus; species Discoglossus pictus. The sequence continues at coordinate 127,058,316 of CM050169.1, read as the reverse complement.
CTTATCTAAGAGGAGATATGATTACCTTATATAAATACATCCAGGGTCAGTATAAAGATTTGGCAAGTGAACTTTTTGTGCCAAGAGGTTTTCAACTGACAAGAGGACATCCCTTGAGGTTAGAGGGGAAAAAAAGCACCTCAAGGAAAGCAAATGGTTCTTCACAGTAAGGATGGTTAATCTGTGGAATTCTCTACTAAAGGAGGTGGTGACAGCGGATTCAATAGATAACTTTAAAAAGGATTGGATATATTTTTTAAAAAAAAGGACATTCAGTGTTATCCTGGATAACTAGAGAGATAGTATTGATCCAATTCGATTGCCAGTATCTGGGGTCAGGAAGGAATTTTATTTTTTTCCCTTCAGAGACAATTGGCAAAGTTTCACTGGGTTTTTTCTGTTACTATGTAACTAGTGTATATGTAAATCTGGTTGTTGCCCCATTCCTCTAACTGACCCTGTTGCTCAGGATGAGGAAGTGTTATTGGCAGATAATATAGACTAGATGGCCTTTGGTTCAGCACTGACACTACTGAGGATCAACACATTGATTTTGTGCTAGTGTATATATATGTCAGGGGGAGTAGATGGTCACCACTGATGGCTACGTTTTGTCTAAACTTTGCACTAGCATTTCAAACCCTGAAAAGGATGAAAATAAATCAAGGTCTAGGGAACATAACCAAGGTTTTATGCTGTATAATTTAAGAGGTCAGGAGAAGGAAAAAAATACTCACTTAATGACTCCCTCAAATGTCAAATTTCAACACTAAAAATCACAATTTTTTTCATCCAATATATATATATATATATTTTTTTTTTGCTAGATAGATATAGATATTATAATACTTATATTTAATTCAATGCTGCATTTAGTTTATTTGTCACTGTAAATAGAATAAGTGCTGAACTATGAGTTACAAATAAATAATATAGAGTATAGATATTAATCTGTATAAAACCACAAAATATATTTTGGCAGAGCTGGCCTTCAGTGCCCTGCATATCACAGGAAGCTGAATGACAATAAATAATTAAATGTGTTTTTGGATTACTGGCATGCGGTTGCATGTTAGCTCCAACTGAGCGAATACACAAACAGTATTTCTGCAGGTAAGAAGCACATGTAACCCCTTGTATTCAGCTCTTACTCTGCCTCCTCTCTTTTGGGTTCCCAGGCTCCTCTATATTAAGACGAGGATTGCTCCAGCCCTGCTCATGTGGTTTTTGCACTGATTCCTAGAGAGCTCCTTAGAGCACTTACTCCTGAGCAGGTAATTAAAGCTGCCCCACCCAAGGAGCTCTTCAACATCAAAGCTTAGGTCTGGCTGTCATTATAAAGGTTTAAAGGACTTCTTTAGTGCAATTTTACTCTATGGTCTTTTGAATAACTAACTATGATAATAGGCAATATGTTTTAGAAACTTTCAATTAAATACAGCCTTTAATTTATTAATAATTATATGGAGTTAAGTTGTAATGGAAGTACTTATTTTCGTTTCTGTTTACATTCTTCAAGCGGGAGGTAAGAAGCATTTGCCTTTTATGATCTTTTGTGCTAATGCAAGGTTGGGAAAATCTTTGAAACATACAACAAACGAAAAACGTTAGCATAAATGCATTTTTACAGTAAATCTGCATTTTAGTAGAATACTTTTACATGGAAGCTATCATGACAGTAAATGCCTTTTCAAGACATGAGGAGCAAGGCAAATAGGGTGAACGTTGCTATAATCTTCTTGGAATTAACCAATATGTTAAGGAATCCCTTCGCTCAACCAAATAGATTATACAAATTAGCAAAGCAACGCCCTCATGCTCCAAGCCAGCAGGATGTGTGAAAACACAAACAATGGGTCCTTCAGACACAATCAGACTAAATAAAGATTTTCTCTCAAATGCATCCATGCTCCTGGCTTATATAGTTGCCAATGCTGTTAGATTGTTACCTACTTCATAAAAATATGAAGATGTTTCCAAACTAAACAAAAAATAAACTATACTAAAAAATTAAACAAAAATGTTGTTGGTTGCATAAGTTTTCACCCCCTGCGTCCGTACTTGATGGAGCTCCCTTAAGCTGCAAATACAGCTATGAAGGTAAGTCTCTACCAGCTATGAACATTTCTATCCTATATTTTGCCGTTCTTCTTGGCAAAATTGTTCAAGCTTTGTGAAGTGACATGGGGACTATTGATGAGCAGCAATTTTCACATCTTGATTCTCAAACCATTTGAGTGGGAAAGTTTCTTGGTTTTAAACTACTCCAGTGCAGCTTTGGATATTGTTTAGGGCCATTGTCCTGCTGTAAAGTGAACCTCTGTGGTAGTCTCATGTCTCTTGCATACTGAAGCGTATTTCCTCTAGAATAGCCTTGTAGTGGCTCCAACTATGGTGTAGTGCAGGGTCAGGTGTGATGTTTCAGATGACCTAGCATTCAGTGGTGGACTAGATGTTTCTACAACTGGTATGTATTCCAATCTTAGATATTCAGGATCTTGATAGTAGTTAAATGTTTAGGTGTCCAGTTGTTTCTTAGAGAAACTGTGTCTCTAGAGTTCCCTCAGTGTTGACGGAGGTGTGCCGCTTTTAATGGGGCTCTGTTCACTTGAGGGCCCAATGTTCGAGTAGAAAAGGATATGGTTATGGAGTGGAAAAAGTGCACATTTTTCTGGTGAAAATAAATAAACGTGGGACAGGTGGACCACCCCAATGGAGCAAGATGTTAGCTAATGTATGCTCTAATATATGTATAGTATTATAAGAGTACAAGACCATGGAACAGTGTCCAATTGGTAAGTTGCTTCTTTGTGTGTCTGTCATTTTCCCGTCTTGCCAAATATGGAGTTGGTATAGGAGAAATAAAAAATGAGAGCCTCTAATTGGTGGTGTAGCTGGTCTTCCAATATGTAAAAAATATAGCTTTGTTGCTCTAAGACTAAAATTATTAATTTTAGTCTTATCAGACTTGTTAACTTTTTCCACATTTGCTGTGTCTTCCACATGAAGATAGGATTTAGTTTTTTTCAGCAAAGTCTTTCTTCTTTCTGTTCTTCCATAAAGTCCAGCTTTATGGATCATTCAGGTTTGTTGTTATCTTATGGGCAGTTTCTCACATCTCAGTTCCTTGAATGTTATAAGTGACCTCATATGTTGAGTCTGTTGAGTTTGTTACGTTTTGGTAAACCACCTTCTCAGATAACGGTTTTGCTGTATTTTTTAACAGTGCTCTCGGGATGTGCACATTTATTGATTTTTTTTTATAACTTAATACTGATTAGTGCTTCTCAAAAACGTAATCTCCAAATTACTTTGAACACTCTTTGGTCTTCATGACACTGTCTGTTTAGCTATACTCTCTAACAAACTAATTAAGGGCATTCTTAAGACAATTGCTTGTACAGGAGTTTATTTAGGGTTTTCACAGCAAATGTGGTGAATGCTTATACAGTCACGACTATTCAGGTTTTTCATTTGCAAATACTTTTTAAAATATTTTTCTACTTTAACATTTTAGACCAGGGGTTGTCAACATACCTAACTCAATTTCTCTTATCTCATTTCTGATAATAAATCATATGGCCCTAGCTATGTATCACCCTGTACTTTCTAGATAGTGATCCGGTCCTGACTGCTGTCTCTAGGCTCTCCAACCAGCCAAGAGTGGTGATTCTGGGCTCTTGCATGTGACATCACTGGTCCGCGACGCCAACCTAGCGATTAACCAGCATAAAAGCTTGAATCACCCACTAGTGGGCGGTAGGGACCACGGTGGCTACTACTGTTTTAGACCATGTCATAGAGATCAGCGACATAATATCCCAATTAAATACATTTTAATTCAAGGTTCTATCACTACAAAATGTGGAAAGTCTAAGGAGTGTGAATATTTATGCAAGGCACTATAATATATATGTTATATTGGTTCATGTGTTGCCGGGAACTTCATACTTTTCTACACTAACAGCTCTTTGTTTTGCATTGTGACAGTACATCAATCGTATATGGTGTTAATGCCTTGTGGGTCAACCCCAAACAGCAAGTCCAACAGAAAGAAAATAAACCAACACCATACATTGAATATAACGATAAAGATATTCTTGTGGAGGACAGCAAACCGCAGGAGGTACCAGAAAAATGATCCAAGTAAGTCTTTAATAGAGACTCTTATAATATTTTATTATTAGTTTTACAATAGCATTTAATGTTAGCTTATTGGAACTGAGGTATTTCTGTGTTCCTCTGATTTTCATAGGGAAAATAAATCAATGTAAAATAAAAATATGCAATAAATAGCCTGGATGAAATGAAGCACCAAAGTATTTATGAGCGTGGTATAACAGCGCTTTGGTTTAGTCATAGAAACATAAATTCTGACAGCAGATAACAAATAAAGTTCCATTTCTCTGCCCATCCTCCTATTTAACTAAAAAGCTCAGTTTTAGAGACACAGTAAAAGGCTGAGTTGTAATAAATTTTAAATATATATATTATCAAAATAAACATTTGGCAATTGCTTGTTATTAAAAAAGCCATTTAGCTGCGCTAGCCTCGCATACAATACAGATCTTTATGTGCTGTAATGTTTTCAGAGGACCTCCCCCTCGTCTCTCTGTGTTATCTCTCCCCGCTAATTGCTCCCAATCAGTGGCAAATCATATATGTTCTGTTTCTTAGTGGCATATCAGCTACCTTGTTGTGTTAGTAAGGTCCAAGTAGATACTGAGAATCTGAACAACGGCAACCTCCAATTTAAAGGGAAGTTACACCAAAAACAATATTTTTTTTTGGTTCTTAAAGGACCACTGCACAATGAAAAAATAAATAAATGTATGTTTGGAAACTTTGAGTTTGACTGAGAGCATAATAATTCAAGGGAAAAAAAGGTCATAAAGCTTTTTTAATTAAAAAAAATAAATAAATGTTGATGCCTCTGCAGGATCCTGGAGGCATCCATGATACATTGGTGGACGTTGTGTGTGAGGGGAGTTTACATTTCTGGAGAGCTTTGATTCCATCCTTTGATGCAAGGTGTCTTGTGGGCCAGTGAATAGGTGTGCTGTCAATTTCAGTCTTATCTAGTGATCAAACAAAGGCTCTGGACTCGGTCTGTTCCCTCCTCCCTACCCCTCCCTCCAGTAACTACAAAGACACCCCCATCATCCAGCACTCAGGATTTGATGTGACAAACTCAAAAGGTTTCCTGTACTCAAAAGCAAAGTCTTCAAAATTCAAATTTTCACAAAAAAATGGCTATGGCTCACAAAGCTGCTAACATTGCTAACTTGGAACATTCTTGACAAACAAGTAACTTTTTGAACTGCAGTGGCCCTTTAAAGACCATGAAAAACTGACTGCACTTGTGCTAGCATTTCTTTGTAAAGTAAACCAGTGCTGAGATATTCCCTCATTCATTCTGTATGGACCTCATCGTTATGTAAATATGTTGCTGGTAAATACTAATTTGCTGTTATGATGTGCAAACTAATAAGCAAACAAGAACTACCGGACCCCAGTATTATTATGCAGTTCCCCTCCCCACTCTTATCCAGCAAAATTAGCCTCCAATTAGCATATTAAGATACATTTATGCATAATGATACAGCACAAAAATGCTGAAAATCTCAGAATGACTCAATGTTGAGAAAAACTGCCAATATAATGTATAATCAGTTTTAACTTGTTAGGAGCCGCCAAGTCCTATTTATTGAGAGCAATTATCAGAGAGCGATAAGTTTGGGAGGCAGGGCAGATTTGTGAATAAAATTACAGCACATAAAAGTGTATAATGCCTAGGAAATTAAAAAATAAAACTTTTTTTTAAGTACAAGCAACTGCAAAAATCCTATAAATACATTTATAAAATAACAGGGACGTTTTCTGTGTCCATTTAATTACTAATCAGAATTAATTTATGCATATCCAATACTGTATTTGTTATTACAACTTCATCAAGAAATCTATTTTTACGTAACCACTACTTTTAATTTAAAGGACCACAAAAGTCATTGTATGTGCTCTGCACTATTAGTTTGTTGTTTTAAATATTATGTGGAAAAAGTGTTTTCCTTTTTAAACTTTATGATAAACTAGCGACTTGTGACGGGGCAATACAATTTTAAGCCATGGCAATGCGGTTTGACACACAATACAAAGCTTTTTCTACACTGATGACCTTCGGCGCTCATTGCAAGCCTTTGACGCTCATCATAAAAACAGATATATATGTCTATTTTTGTACATAATAATTAATTAATTGGTTACTTAATTAATTAATATAATTTACCTATTTCTAATTAATATATCTAACAATCAATAGCCTGAAGAGTATGAAGTATCTCGGCCGTTAACTTCGTACTTTTGTGACCTTGTTTTTTTTTTTCAAAGTTCCGCGGGGCGTGATTAAAAGTCGTACATCCTTGACAGTGTTTTCTGCGCTTCGGGTCGTGTAGCCTAATTTAAAAAAAATTTCGTCAGCAATTTTTTTTCTTGCTTAGCCGATTTTCAATTGACGAAACTCCTTAAATTCGACTTTAATTTGTGTGGAACCTTACCCCCAGACATCCTGGCTGTCTCCCCGTTCTGTGTGTGATTTTTTTTAATGTTCTTTTTATTTTCAGTGTTTTTGGTGTTTTTTGATGTACATGTTTCGGCCGTAATTTTTTTTGTCTAAGTTCGTATTTCCTCATTACGCGTTATTGTTTTTTTATAAGTCCCGCGAGTCGTATATTTTTTTTTTCTAAGTTACGCTTTTCTCGGTTGTTTTTTACCGCAAGTGAGGCGCCGTAGAGCCCGCAAAAAATACACCTTTAACGGCCGAACCACCGAAATGGAAAAGACGACAAAAACACACAAACATGCCTCAAATTCACTTACACACACACAGAATAGGGGGAGGGCCAGGGACCCAGTGAGTGAAGTTGCAAGTTCATTTGAGGCATATTTTGTCTTTTTTCACGATCGAAAATCGCAGAAGCGGGGGTAAAGATGGCAGCCGAAAAAACATAAAAATTCTGAAACAAGATGAAAACGAGGCTCTGCCAGGCCAGGCTTGCAGAACTTAGAAAATAGACGCCGCAAAAGATAGTATCACTTACACCAATGACGCGAGGCGAGCCATTGAGGCACGAGCTTGCAATAAATACTAACCACCGAAATAAAAAAGATGATGAAAACACACATATATGCCTCAAATTCACTTACACACAGCACAGGGGGAGAGCCAGGGACATAGTAAATGAGGTTGCAAGTTAATTTGTGGCATATTTTGTCTTTTTTTACAATCAAAATTCGCAAAAGCGGGAAAAAATGGCGGCGAAAAAACAAAAAAATTCTGAAACAAGATAAAAATGAGGCTCTGCCAGGCCAGGCACGCAGAACTTAGAAAATACACAACGCAAAAGACAGTAACACTTACACCAACAACGCCAGGCACGTGGGACTTTGAAAAAAAAATGAACGGCAGTCATCGTGCGCCATGCAAAGATTCAGCAGAGACACAGAGGAGAAAGACACAGGGAAGGGACAGGGGTAGATGGTGGAAAGAGACACATAGCAAGTTGCAAGTTGCCATGGCCTTTAATGAGCGGTGAAGTAGATCGGAGGAGAGTTCCACAATGAGCGCCAAAGGTTCTCAAAGGGGGCAAAACATTGCATTGTGTGGCATTGCCAGGCTTCAAATTTTATTGCTGTCAGTTTTTGATGGGCAATTCACTAGTATAAATATATTTAGGCTTCTAAAATTTATACTGCCTGCTCCTAGATATTTTTTTAACTCGGTCTATCTGGCGCCTATAATAATTACTTGGCTCCTATGTTTATATATATATATATATATATATATATATATATACATATGTGTAAACTAGGAGATTAGTTCATTTTATATTGCCTCCATATGATCCCTTTTTGATGGATGGGTAACCTCCAGAAGCCAAGAATGACATAAAAAAAAAATTAGTTTACTGGACCTTTAAGAGACCCTCACAATGACCCCTGAGATCTTAACTGGCATTGCCGGCTATGGAACACAGCGTCGGCTCAGTGGAACAGCAGCTACAATGGAAACCCCCGCCACTGATTTTCCCACTGTGGTTTTCCCTCTGACTAGACAGTGTCAAGTGGCGTGGGAACTAGATTAAGTATTTGGTTAATCAAAGAGGATATGCATGTCAGACACTTAACCACTTTTGATCTGTGGTTAACTACAAAAATACTTTAAAGGACTGAAAGTATGTCATCAATTAACCTAGTTCTCACAATAATTTGGAGCCTGATAACCTAAACAGTATGCAGAAGAATATGGCACAACGATAAGATGGACTAAGGTGTAGATTGGCCAATGGATTGCTGGTTGTCCCCGTCATACTGCATAAGAACTCTTACTAGCCACTCACCCTCAGTAAAAACATTAGACCAGACAAGTGGCCCACTAGTACAGACCATGTTAAATTCATGTTATTGATTCCCTACCGATTGTGGCCCACGCCTCTTTCCCCAGACACCCTGTCTCCTCCTCATTTTCCTACAGTCCTGACTGCTCACCAAGATTACCTGCCCACCCCAGAGAGACTACCAGGTGGAAGCTCATAACATTGGCCAAACGAAATTCCCTGGTTATCCACAAAGGCCTTCATAGGTCATTCACCCGAGAGGACAACCAATGAAAAAAAGCACTGACATCAGACATTCTTGTATTTGGTTACAACTAGGAGGAAAATTCAACTGTAACACTAAGTAAGTCAGGTAGTTCAGTTTATCATCAAGTTAAGTTTTACTTTATGCATTTTTCTACCAATAGAACACGTCCCTTACCTGTGGGGTTTCCTCAAGCGGCCTGTCCTGCTGGTACTATTCCATCACTATATCCTGTTATATATATATATATATATATATATATATACAGATTTCTAAGATTATATCAGGTTTTACAGCTTTTCTGTTTGGCTTATTATTAGTTGCATTTATGCTTCATTCAAGAAAAATCCCTTAAAATAGGGATTCTTGTTTAATTCAGTGTTCTAGTTACAATACATAACCTTTACACTTTCAGTAAAGCTCCTCTATAGGGTACCTAAAAAATGTTCAATCTGTGTATGTTAAAAATAAGTGTGAATGTAGATAGAATTCAGCGCAGAGTTATACAAATGGTTATATAAGGTATAAATAAATTCAATCCCATTTGATTATGTATACACATATTGCGCATATACATAGTTTCTAGGATTTATACTTTCCTGGGCTTTTTAATGCAAACTGTTATATTACATACCTGTTTTTGGCTGGGGAGCACCTCGGAAGTCTTTGCCTAGGAGTGCTTCAGATATAAATCTGGCCCTAGGGACATGCAAATGAGCTCACAATATGTTAAATATTTAATCCAGCTTTTCAGCATAGCACATGATGGATACGCATGAGTCAAGTAACTTACCAACAGACCGTATTGTTTTGTCCTTTGAATCTTGTCTGTATGGAGCTGGTTTCTAACTCAAGCCATACATTTTGTGAAAAGGATACTAACCATAAATGCATTTAATTTCTGCCTGGCAAAAGAGTCAGGGTACTTTTGCATGTATAAAACAAGGTTTCTATCATAGGTCCTTCTCCCTTTTATCTGCTACTAGCGAATTGCCCGTCAAAAAATGACGGCAATGAAATTGTAAGGTAGCTAATGCTGTTTGGTGTATAATAATGAAATATGTAATACATTACTAAATGAATATGCTGTACCTATTTTGAAGCATTGTGATGAAGAGCTGGCAATCTGTGTTGATGTTGCTGCAGCATTAGTGGTGTGGAGGTGCTGTGTAAGCATGCTGAATGTGTGCAATGTGTGGTATGAATATCCGTAGGTCGTTTGTTGCGTTTTGCGAGTTTGTTGTGGTGTTTTGCGAGTTTCTTGTGGTGTTTTGCGAGTTTAGAGTGCTGCAGCCTCGTTTTCGTTTTGTTCGGCGGCCATTTTTTCTCTCGCTTAGATTTTTTTTTAGTCTCTAAACTGTTTTATTTCGAGTAAAATCGAGGTATAAGTTGTATTTTTGAGGTCCTGGGTGCTCCCTCTTGGTGTAGGTAAGATTTTTATGTATGTGCTGTGTGTATGTATTGTGTTTTACATTTTGTAATGTTCGCGAGTTGCGTCCGAGTGTTGCGAGGCCGTAATGTGTGTGAACGTGTGTCGTATGTTGTTTGCGAGTGTCGTAATGTGTGTATCGTGCTGTTTGGTTTGCGACGTGAAGTTTGCGAGAGTCGCAGTTGCTGGCATGGAGCGCCTTCGGCGCTCCATGCCAGCAACTGAGGCCCTCGCTTTGCGAGGGTCCTCAGTTGCTGGCAAGGAGCGTCTTCGGCGCTCCATGCCAGCAACTGAGACCCTCGGCCACTGCCCTCGCTTCGCTAGGGCCGCGGCTCGCTACGCGAGCCCGCAGCGTTAGCAACAACTCGTACGCTCACAACTATATATGTGACTAGCGAATTGCCCGTCAAAAAATGACGGCAATCAAATTGTAAGGTAGCTAGTGCTGTTTGGTGTGTAATACTAAAATATATAATAGATGAATAAATGAATATACTTTACCTATTTTGAAGCATTGTGTTGAAGAGCTGACAATCTGTGTTGATGTTGCTGCAGCATTAGTGGTGTGGAGCTGCTGTATAAGCATGCTGAATGTGTGCAGTGTAACACTGTGCGTGCGCGAGACCAAACCGTTAGCGTAGTCGTGTACTTCCGCATTAGTGTAAAATGGCGAGTAATGTGTGGTATAGGTCTGTATCGGAATATCCGTAGGTGTTTTGTGGTGTTTTGCGAGTTTAGAGTGCTGTAGCCTCGTTTTCGTTTTGTTCGGCGGCCATTTTTTCTCTCGCTTAGATTTTTTTTAGTCTCTAAACTGTTTTATTTCGCGTAAAATCGAGGTGTAAGTTGCATTTTTGAGGTCCTGGGTGCTCCCTCTTGGTGTAGGTAAGTTTTTTATGTATGTGCTGTGTGTATGTATTGTGTTTTAAATGTTTGTATGTCGGCGTGTTGCGTCCGATGTTTGCGAGGTCGTAATGTGTTATAACGTGTTTCGTACGTTGTTTGCGTTCCTCGTAAAATTTAGCGAGTGTCGTAATTTGTGTGTCGTGTTTTTTGAGTAGCGACGTGAATTTTGCGAGGGTCTGAGGCCCTTGCCCAGTGACCTCGCCAGCAACTGAGGCCCTCGCTTCGCGAGGGGCCTTAGTTGCTGACATGGAGCGCCTTCGGCGCTCCATGCCAGCAACTGAGGCCCGTGCCCAGTGACCTCGCCAGCAACTGAGGCCCCCCCCCTCGCGAGGGGCCTCAGTTGCTGGCATGGAGCGCCTTCGGCTGCGCGAGCCGCGGCCCTCGCTTCGCGAGCCCGCAAGCGTGAGCAACGACTCGTACGCTCACAACTATATATGTGATACTATGTATTTTGCCCATCTAGCCTGTCCATTCTGTTTTCCCTAGAACTTGGCTAAAATAAATCTTCAGGATGTCCCAAAGTATATGCTGGGTATGTTTGGATTTATTTACTGAAAAAGACTGTTCCACTTCTATATTATCCTATCTGTAGGGAGGTGATTTTACACATTATCCCTAAATCTTCAACCTTCCAACATCAAATTATGACCTCTTCTTTGATTCCTTTTTTCTCTGGAAGACACCTGCCTTTTAAACTTTTAAATATCACCTGTCTTTTTTCTGTAATTTAAGCTACACATATTCAGGTCATGAAGTCTATCCTTAAAAGTTTTGTCCTATAGCCCATGCACCATTTTAGCTGACCCCAGTGGCAGTTGATGAGGGGGTCCCTGGCCTTGTTTCCCCAGGACATTGGCTGCCCAAACAAAAACAGATGAGGCGAGAAATGCAGTCAGAACTGCAAAAGGAGCCCTCTCAAGAGTGACAAAGGGGGGTCTGCAGTCTGGTACACACAAAATAAATATGGTGCATGGACTCTCGCTTGCCAAAGAATGAACAAGTGACTGAAATAAGTCAGGTACCTTCTTGAGCTCAGTGCTCCATGGAGTGTAGGACCCTCTTCCAGATGGTATTGGGAGGGGTCACAAGAGAATACAGGCACGTCTTCATCATGCCTCAAAAGCATGCTGAAAGTATGTCTCCCAACCAGGAGAGATTGGGGACAGGAGGAGCCTGAAGGAAAACATAGGGCTTGTGTCCAATGCAAACAGTCAGAGTAGGGGTGTTGGAAGGAGAACTGGGCACAATGTATTCTAAACAGGTTGGCATTGATAGGCCTATTATAAAGCCAATCTAAAGATTCCCTGACATCCCCATCCGGTGGTGGGGAGGATTATGTCCACTAATATCTCCTCCATATGTTTAAACTGTAACTAAAAATAAAATAAAATTAGGAGGGTGAAACTAAAATAATCCAAATGGGGGGGGGGGGGATACCGAGCAGAGTACACCATCCACAGCCCACTGGGAGATAAACTCTTTCATCCTCCCAGTGGACAAGGCCAGGTGGTACTCTGCCCAGATATGGAAGCGCTCCAGTGCCCGGAACATGGTCTCATGTGACAAGGGAACCCCCTCTGTCAAACACTGCTTCCTGGACTTATATATAGCCAGATTGGCTAATGCCAGGAGCAGGTTGATGAGGAGGTCCCTGGCCCTATTGCCCTGGGACACTGGGTGGCCAAAAATAAAAATATGAGGGGAGAAATGCAGCCAAAACTGCACAAGAAGGCCCCTCAAGAGTGACAAGAGGGGCTTCAGTCTTGCGCAAATAAAATAAATGTGGTACATGGACTCTCCCTTGCCAAAGAGTGGACAAGTGACTGAAGTAAGCCAGGTACCTTCTTGTGCTCAGTGCTCCATGGAGTGTAGGACCTTCCTCCAGATGGTTTTGGGAGGGATCACAAGAGATAACAGGCACTTCTTCATCATGCCTCAAAAGAATGAAAGTATGCCTTCTAACCAGGAGAGATTGGGGACAGGAGGAGACTGAAGGGAAACATAGGGCTTGTGTCCAATTCAAACAGTCAGAGTAGGGGTGTTGGAAGGAGAACTGGGCACAGTATTCTAGATGAGACCTGATCTATAGAGTAGAACTAGTACCTCTCTATTTCTACTGTTAACTCTCTACCAATATATCCTGACTGCCTACTGGCTTTTCTTGCAGCTTTGCTGCATCATTTTCCTTACTAAATCCCTTAATATATTTGAACATTTCTGTTATTCATCCAACACATGTCATACCTATTGTACCTAAGTATATTGTACTAGGAGAAATCAGTGGGATAAACATTGATAGGACAACCGGATTGAATAAAATCTATCCAGGCAAAAACGGTTTATTATAATTTATTGAAATTATGCTAAATGGAAACATGAAATATTTTAACTGCAGGAAAAGTGGAAAGCAAAATGTTCAAATTGTCTTATCTCTAAGAAGGATTATGTAGGAAGGGCAAGCGTAACATTTTAATTGGTAAGTTATCCCATTGCCAGTCTACTAATTCTGTGGCATGTTATGTTACTATGTGATACCGGATTAATGATCATACTCAATGGTTCCAAAAGAATGAAAAGAAAAAAATGAAATATTTAATTGCTGGGTGTTTGTCAATCATTTTTCAGTTCTCTTGTTTTAATGTGTAATGAACATACCAGGGAACAAGAACAGGAAAGTAGTTTAACCTGGAATGTAACACCTGGAATGAGCGTGATGTAATCTTGTCCCATCACAGGACCCACAACCGCAAATCTTACCATCGTATTATTTCTTTCTGCATAGAGAAGAGACATGACTTTTAGAGACATTCTCTTCTAGTACCGCAAACAACATAAATGAAACATTCCGGTTTCAGAGAATGGGGAAAACTGGCCCAAACCATTGTATGTCACAAGAGTGAGTCTCAAAGTGTAGTGTTGTGTTCATGGAGATGTAAATGTTGCCTAAATTTAAAAAAATGGAATTGATTGCTGACCAGTGGTGGCATATTACTGTAATGTGAAGTATTGGAGATGTGTTGGAGAACCACTCCATTATCTTATTCACTACGATTTGTCCTCCCCAAGAGATTTAAAGATATCTCCAACATTTCAATAAAGTAAAAAGATAACAAGAGATTAGTAAAAACAGGTGAGGGGGGAAATGCAGCCAAAAGTAGAGGAGGAGGCCCCTCAAAAGTGACAAGGGGGCCGCAGTCTGGTGCTACTAAAATAATCATGGTGCACGAACTCTTCGTTGCTAAAGAATGTAAATCAGCCAGGAACTTTCTCGTTCTCAGTGCCACATGGAGGGTAGGACCTTCCTCAAGATAGTATTGGAGCGGGTTATGAGAGTAATGACGTTCATTATATAGAGCATAAGAGAATAGAAGGCGCTTCGTCAGCAATGAACAAACAAATACAATCAACAAAAAAGGTCACATAAATAATTAAATGCTAAAAAATAATGAATGCTAGCATCGGGTTAAAAGAACATTAGTTAATAGTGGTATTATGATATTAATAATAAGATAAGAATAAAAAATGTATAAGTACTGTTTATGTCAGATTGCGAACATTCTAATTTTAGCAAACCAGAACTCAAGATATAAGGGTACTTTCTTTTCATCTTTCAATTTTCTTGTCAGATCTTCCATTTGAGAGATGTTTTTTTTCTCTCCCAGCATGACTAACTCTGCGGATATTCTTGTTGCAGTTAAGACATGATAAAGCAAGGATATCCGCACTTAATTGGAGCCTAAGTCTAAATTAGAAGAGGCAATAGAGGATAATTTATTACCAGCCTACAACTTTTTGCTACAAATTTGAAAATGATGTCCCAGTGTTCCTGAAGTATCTTAAATACAAAATAATTTGTATGAGTTGTTGAAAAGAATGAATCTGCAATGAGATGGCCTGAAAACATGATGGATGGGCCAGAGAGCATTCTGCAAACCATTGTTAGCAATCTGTGGTCCAGTCCCTAAGCAGCTATCAGATACTGGGAGCTGGGTGTTTGTGCATGGAGGGAGATGTTTTTATGTAGCTTGTAAAGCTGTTTGCTTGATAAGCACTTTGACTCTGTATTACAATGCTTGTTGCTGTTATTTGTCATTTCCTGACAGTGTGTTGCACAATACACTCTGAGAAGTCATGTATCTTCTCTCCGAGCCCCGGAGCTCTTGCTTTGCTCTTGGTAGCAGTAATAAATAACATTGGGACTACACATATCAATCCATGTGGTGACAACTGATCTCAGCTGTGTCCTCTCCGCTCGTATAGTGTCTACGGCAGCAGGAATGCCACTAACCCCTCTCTGCACAGCTAGAGCCTCCGCTTTAAAGAAATCAACATCTCCAGCTCTGTTTATCTCAATGGGGATTTTAGGGTCATATTAATGCGAGCTTTATCCTTCTCTGTATGGCTGTAAATAAACCCTGATGTTTTCAATGTCCGCTTTAAATAGGATTTCTAGACAGTGCTGTGCTCTTGTTGTTTGGCTCTTTATTGAATGGAGTGTGGGGGTGTACATTATTATATGTGTTAAGCTAAAATCCACAATATCACAACAGTATGGTAAAATTGTGACTCAAGCCAGTTTTACTACTGTGTACAAACAACTAGCACAAACCTTTTATCATGCACACTACAAAATAGTGACGATATTAACGCAGCAGTATTGTGAAAAATATACCTAGTATTAATAGTTATGATTTTGGTGCTGAGTGAATATTATATTATTATACTACTAGCGACTTGCCTGTCAAAAATGACAGGGCAAAAAAATGTAAGCCATGGCAATGCTGTTTGACACAAAATGTAAACCTTTTTGTACTCTAAGGACCTTTGGCGCTCATTGCGAGCCTCTCCTCTCGTGTCCTCCCGCGTGTTTCATTGCCTTCACTGCTCACCTCGCTTTTCGAGGCAAGCAGGCAATGAACGTCTTTGGCGCTCCTTGCCTTTGTGCTGGGAGTTTTAGTGCCTTAACAGCTCGCCTTGCTACGTGTGTCTTGCAGGCGATGAGCGACTTTGGCGCTCATCGCCTAAGTGCTACACGTTAACGGCTCGCCTAGCTTCGCGAGGCTCGCAGCGATGAGCGCTTTTGGCGCTCATCTCCTAAGTGCTACACATTAATGGCTTACCTTCCTTTGCGAGGCTCGCACGGGATGAGCGCCTATCGCGCTCATCGCCTAACTCATACACACCATGCAAAGCGTGACGACGTCTCACAGTTTGACAACTATTATATGTGATTTAGAGCGACAGCATATTCTAGTACAGTATGCACATTTAATAACATTTATATCTATGTTTTATAATTTTCCATTAATTTACTACTTAATTTTGATGCCAAGAATCTGGCGTTCAAACCATCATATCCCCAAGAGAAAAAAGGCCAACTGTGAGTTTAAACTAAACAAAAAAATCGTACAATTGTTGCCGCTTGGTCTACTGACCATTTTTATGTTGCATCAGTTCATGGTGAATCTTGCCCAAACCAAAACTGCATAGGAAGGGAGAGCTACAGGGTCAGGTTCCTAGCCAGATTTAGAAGTGCATTTGCAAATAACATGCAGTGCTTCATTGCAGAACCATATAATATATACTAAACTGAGAGTTTTAAACATAGTGAAATAAAGAAATATTTTCTATTCAGGGCAGGCATGATGTTTTCTTGAGACACAAAGATAATTTCTCTTTTGGTGCCCATGCCACATGATCTTTACTGCCACTGAATGAGATAGATTCGTCACTGCACTGAATGAGATAGATACTGAATTACAATGTCAGTAAATGCCTTTAATGTTTGTAAAATAAAAGGTTTATTGTTTAGCTATAAATCCTGGAAGGCCATATATCTTCCTTTCATAAACAGCACCATTCTCAAGCAGAAACAATAGGAATTTACAAGGAACTTGATAGGAAGCTGGGTCTGCCACGAAGCTGCCCAATGACCACACATGAGCCAAGGAGCACTATACAATCAATCCAGCCTAGGTTGTCTAATATTTATAGGAAATTTTAAATGTATTATCCACATATAAAAGTGCCAGAGATAGGTGGCAGGAGTGTTGTCACGTTTCCACTGATTTGTGGGCGGGTCCTGTCAATATATATATAGTACAATATATATATTTGTATGTCAATATAGTATATAGTACATTTGTGTTCACATTTGAATATCTTAAATAAGTTAAAAAAACTTGCTTCCTGCTCAGAATTCTGAGAAACACAGTTATTACACTGCATTCTGGGAAGCTGAGCAGCGACATGCAAATGCGCCCACAGATGCTTTGTTCTTCAATCATAACCATCTTAAACATGGCTTCCTTTAAGCTTATGCCCGCTGCATTACACAGCTTTTTTGCAAAGCCAAGGTTGGATTATACACAAGCTGGGAATCCTTCTCACGAACAGCCATTTCAAGATTATTGCCTATCATCAGTGTGGGGCAGGATTCTAGCTTGTGTTTTGGCCCTTATGAGTAGGTAGTTCCCCACACATTATTTAATAAGTGGTGGGCAAAAGAGCGATAGAAGCCCTCTATGTATGTATGTATATATATATATATATATATATACAGTCAGGTCCATAAATATTGGAACATCGACATAATTTTAATCTTTTTGGCTCTATACACCACCACAATGGATTTTAAATGAAATGAACAAGATGTGCTTTAACTGACGACTTTCAGCTTTAATTTGAGGCTATTTACATCCAAATCAGGTGAACGGTGTAGGAATTACAACACCATGCTTCACTGATGAGGTGGTATGCTTTGGATCATGAGCAGTTCCTTTCCTTCTCCATACTCTTCTCTTCCCATCACTCTGGTACAAGTTGATCTTAGTCTCATCTGTCCATAGGACGTTGTTCCAGAACTGTGAAGGCTTTTTTAGGTGTTGTTTGGAAAACTCTAATCTGGCCTTCCTGTTTTTGAGGCTCACCAATGGTTTACATCTTGTGGTGAACCCTCTGTATTCACTCTGGTGAAGTCTTCTCTTGATTGTTGACTTTGACACACATACACCTACCTCCTGGAAAGTGTTATTGATCTGGCCAACTGTTGTGAAGGGTGTTTTCTTCACCAGGGAAATAATTCTTCAGTCATCCACCACAGTTGTTTTCCGTGGTCTTCCGGGTCTTTTGGTGTTGCTGAGCTCATCTGTGCGTTCTTTCGTTTTAAGGATGTTCCAAACAGTTGATTTGGTCACACCTAATGTTTTTGCTATCTATCTGATGGGTTTGTTTTGTTTTTTAAGCCTAATGATGGCTTGCTTCACTGATAGTGACAGGTCTTTGGATCTCATATTGAGAGTTAACAGCAACAAATGCAAATCGCACACTTGAAATTAACTCTGGACCTTTTATCTGCTCTTTGTAAGTGGGATAATGAGGGAATAACAAACACCTGGCCATTGAACAGCTGAGCAGCCAATTGTCCCATTACTTTTGGTCCCTTAAAAAGTGGGAGGCACATATACAAACTGTTGTAATTCCTACACCGTTCATTTGATTTGGATGTAAATACCCTCAAATTAAAACTGAAAGTCTGCAGTTAAAGCACATCTTGTTCGTTTCATTTCAAATCCATTGTGGTGGTGTATAGAGCCAAAAAGATTAGTTTTGTGTCGATGTCCCAATATTTATGGACCTGACTGTATATATATATATATATATATATATATATATATACTGTGTATATATATATATATATATATATATATATATATATATATATATATATATATATATACTAGCTACTTGCCCAAAAATCACAGGAATAAAATGTTAATCCTGGGAATGCTGTACCTTTGGCGCTCATCGCGTGGCTCTTAAATAGATATAATTAAATGTTATTCTTTATATAAACTTAAATAACAATATTAAAGTGATTGATGTTTTTTGGGGGGAGGCTCTTTCCCATTTGCCCCTTTGAACCAGCTGCCCCTGAAATCTGGGGTATATTTTTTTTATGAAATATTTTTATTAAGAATACAAGGTTAATACCATAACACAAGTGTTTTACAAAAAAAAAACATTAATAACATAAACAGAACACTCAAGAAATGAAAACACATACATTTAACCTTTTAACCCTAATTGTTACATTTTTGTTATTTCCGTTAAACTCAAAGCAAATTAAACTCGTAAGTACGTGTTAAAATACAATCTTGAAGACTGATAGCTTATAAAATCACACAGAGAATAAAGAAGAGAGAAAAAGACGGGCAAGAAGAGATGGAGTTCAATGTTATGCTCGCTCCCAAAGGGGACATCCTACACTTTATCCCAACTCTACAAATTTAACACCCAATCTTAAGGGTCCAGGGGTCCCCAACACGAAGCCCATTTCCTGTACGATTGATCGAGGTCGGCTGAGATAACGTTTATTCAAAACTGCAATAAATTCAGGTACTGCCTATTTGCAGGCTTTGGCTAGCGTAATCTTTACTGAGACCCTCTATGGGAAGGCCTAAAAGAGCTTCTTCTGGCTTTTGGGGAATCCTGCGTCCCCATAGTCTCTCCAAAATATCATAGGTCTCTAACCAAATATGGGCGATCTTAGGGCAATCCCAAAGTACATGTTTAAGGGTGCCTAAAGCAGAACACCGCCAAAAGCAGTTAACATCCACCGAGGGATTAGGGGGCTGCATCCTATCCGGCGTTAATCGTCTGTGCATTTTCCCTCAGTATAATATTTAGTGAGGAGCCTGTGGCCTGTTTATGTCTCTTATTCCACTGTTCATCGGTAAAATCCATGGCAAGCTCCGACTCCCAAGAGTGTTGATGGTGTTGTCTGGTCTATAAATAAATATAAATAGTGGAGATATTCTGTTTGCCATTAGAGTTGTCAAAATAGAGAGAATAACAACTTTTTCGAACGGAGTGATCTTAGCAGAGGCATTAAGTTTTATTACCTTAGAAACATTAACATGTATCTGGGATAAATTAAGCCATTCTTTTAATGGCAAAATATGTAAATCTCTAAATCTTAATCTAGGGTATATTTTGAGACATATATACAAATTAACTGGCTCCAACATAGGATTAGGTGTCTTATAGTATATATACCTGGGCTCCGAGGCATTCTCCACTTACATATTAGGAAACCAAACTTCCAACTACAAAACAAAAGATTAATTATGCATTGCTGTGTAGCAATTGGAAATTCAGGGATTTAGATGACTACATATCCAGTGATTGCGCAACACAACTCATTGATCAGTAAGCTACTGAACCATTCACATATTGATATAGAATGGACCCATTTTTTTATCATTACAAGAGTGACCTATATATTTATTGACATTCTAAGGTCTCATTTGTCTATAAAAGGCCAGTGTAAGTGCCTTTCATGTCTATATTTTAGTTCACAATTAATTAACATTAAAAATACACATGCAAACAACAGCAAATCAAAGTTTTAGACAGAAAGTATCATTTAAAAACACAGCTTATCTCATTAATGGCTGCTGCTGTACTCCTCCATCTTTCATTGTCCTGAGCACTTCTGAAAAGAAAACAAATATAAGTATGATAAGGGGCTATCATTACAGTTACATAACTCCCCACAAAATGAGCATGATCCTGGTTACCCACCCTGCTTAATATTATCTCAATTGAAAATGTTTGTTTTCCTTTCAGTAGTGTCCACAACAATTAAAGAGTTGAGGAGGGGTACTGCAGCAGCCATTATTGAGATTAACTGTTTTTAAATTATGTTTCTTGGGCAAGATTTGCATGTTTGCAAAACATTTTATGTTAATGGTGAACTAATAATAGATTTAACATATAAATTGCTTACACTGGCCATTTAGTACATTAGGGCCAAGTTAATATTTTGAGATTCCATTTGATTCACGCGCTATCATATGAACTATTGCTCCATTGCATGTAATATGACCATCCTGCCGACGCGGAGGCTGCACAGGCTCCCTGGGTCAGCCTGCAGCGTCTCGTGACCCAGCAGAGCCTGTAAGGCACACCAGCCAATCAGGAGCGGCAAGGGGCGGGGCTTCCGCCGCATTCGTGCGCCGGGAGTCAGTTCGGCGCGGTCTCCGTGGAAAATCCCTCCCTCCCACCCTAATTATGTTGGTAAAGTTGGAATGGTTATGTATGGTTTTTAAAAAAAGAAAAAAAAAAAAAAAAGAAAAGAGAAGTAAAAGTTTTACTTGAGAAGTAGCAATTTTCTGAGATATTGTATATATGTTTGGCGGGAGGTGAGTTGCCCAGCCCACTGGCCTAAGTGGGCGTGGCCCTACCTCACAGGGCGTGCTTAAAATAAGCATTGGGGGCTTTGGGCAGGGCCCAAGGCGTGAAGTTACTGTCTGTGGCCGGGCTCCTCCCCCTATAGTTTAATATGTTAATATGCATAATATATGCACGTTTTTAAGTTATGTAAATTGGTTATTTACAATAAAGCTGTGGCCCGTGTTTTCTCCCAAACAATCGGTTTTGTGTCAGTTATTTATCATAAGCCTAAATGGATCATGCTTGGGTCATGTTGCTTTCTGTATATTGACAAGATTTGTGCAGACTCCCTCTGTTCTGTGCATCTTCCATACCCCTAGATTTTACAGGAAAACTAAAATCATTAGGTATCTGAATTCTATATTACGTCAAATCTGTAATAATATACCGTAAATATCATATTCTGAGCAATACAGCATTTCTGCAATTTATTTGGCCTATATATTCCTCCATTCTGAGCTGCATCTTGCCAGTGAAAAGAAATAGAGAAAACCGTGACCCTAACATGATCCATTAGGTGCTATTATTTAGAATAAGCAAGTGGATTTTCCTTTTGGCAAGTAAAGGCTGATAAATTGCAGAGTGCACTAATTGTGCCCAGGTGAGAAGGGTGTGGCTTGACTGTGTTAAACTAGTATAAAAGGTTTGTGAGCTGTTTGGGGCTGTTTGCAAGTGGGTTTTCCTTTTTGCAAGTAAAGGCTGATACATTGAAGAGTGCACTAATAGTGCCCAGGTGAGAAGGCAGAAGTTGATATTAAACAGAAGGGGCAAATCTGAGTTTGCAAATGTTTCCAGTATAAGTGCAATTCTAGTAAAAATGATCCAGGTTCCATACCTCGGTGAGAGGTGTGAGCATGTTGCCTCTCTCAAAGATCAAATTGTAGAAATGGAGAAGAGAATTGCAGCACTTAGTGATATTGCTCCACTGAAAAGGGAGTTGGTGCTCACTGAGCACAGTTTAGCTGGGCCTAGCATGGAGGGTGGAGCTGGGGCTAGAGAGGATGTCCAGGGAGGTAGCTGGGTTACAGTTACAAGGGGAAGCAGGAGGAACAGGAGGAGGCAGGCCAGTTCTGAGTTGGCAAACACCAACAGATTTGCCAGACTGAGTGAAACTGTTGGGGATGTCCATTGCCTGCTGTTCCCTCTAACAGCCGGGAGAACAGTTCTACTGGAGGAGTGGGAGGGCAGAATAGGCAGAGCAACAGACAGGTTTTGGTGGTAGGGGACTCTATTATTAGGAAGGTAGACAGGGTGATTTGTCATCCAGATCCCAGCAATCGAACAGTTTGCTGTCTCCTGGGTGCTCGGATTCGGCATGTTGTGGATCGGGTAGATAAAATATTGGGAGGGGCTGGAAATGAACCAGCGGTCTTGGTACATATTGGTACAAAGGACAAAGTTAGTGGAATATGGAGTGTCCTAAATAATGATTTTAGAGAACTAGGTAACAAGCTGAAGGCAAGGACCTCCAAGGTAGTATTTTATGAGATATTACCAGTGCCACGCACTAGCCCAGGGAGGCAGAAGAAGCTTAGGGAGGTTAATGCATGGCTAAAAATGTGGTGCACTTAGGAGGGGTTTGGGTTTTAGAGCACTGGGCTGACTTCTCACTTCGGTACAATCTCTACAGCAGGGATGGATTGCACCTAAATGATGAGGGAGCTTTTGTGCTAGGGGATAGGATGGTAGAAAGGCTGGAGGAGTTTTTGAACTAGTAGTTGCGGGAGGGGGGACTAGATATAAGTAATGGGGTATAAAGTGTAGAGGGTATAAGGGATGAATTAACAACTCATAGGGGAGGAGATGGGGGAGGGGTAGTATAGTCAATAGGGAGGTAGTACTAAATAACTCAAGTACAGTGGCAGGCACTTCAGAACTACAGACTCATAAAATAAAGTGTATGCTCGCTAATGCCAGAAGCTTGCCAGGAAAAATGGGAGAGTTAGAATTATCAGCAATTAATAAAAAATGGGATTTAATAGGCATTACCGAAACATGGTGGGATGAATCTCATGACTGGACTGTTAATCTGGATGGTTATAACCTATTTAGGAAAGAAAGGGGCAATGATAAAAGAGGAGGAGGGATTTGTTTGATTACTTATTAATGACTTAGAGCTGGGAATGGAAAGTAGTGTCTCAATTTTCGCTGATGACACAAAGTCGTGTCTAAATGGCAGATGAGATTTAATATGAATAAATGTAAAGTTATGCATCTGGGAAGGAAAAATAGCCATGCAATTTATAATCTTACTGGAGCAAATATAGGGGTATCAGATATTGAAAGGGATTTGGGAGTGCTTGTAGACAACCACCTAGGTAACAGTGCTCAAAGCCAAGCAGCAGCTGCAAAGGCAAATAAAATATTAGCATGTATTAAGAAGGGTATAGAAGCAAGGGAATCAACTATAATTCCGCCACTAATTAAATCTCTAGTACGCCCTCATTTGGAATATGGAGTACAATTTTGGGCACCACTTCATAAAAAGGACATTTTAGAGCTAGAAAAGCTACAGAGGAGGGCAACAAAACTAATAAGGGGAATGGAGAGGCTAAGTTATGTTTCTCTAGAAAAAAGGTATCTAAGAGGAGATATGATTACCTTATATAAATACATCCAGGGTCAGTATAAAGATTTGTCAAGGGAGCTTTTTGTGCCAAGAGGTTTTCAACTGACAAGAGGACATCCCTTGAGGTTAGAAGTAAAAAGATTGCACATTAAAGAAAGAAAGGGTTCTTCACAGTAAGGGTGGTTAATCTGTGGAATTCTCTACCAGAGGAGGTGGTGATAGCGGATTTGATAGATACATTTAAAAGGGGACTGGATTTAATTGTAATCAGTGTTATCCTGGATAATTAGAGAGAGAGTATTGATCCAGGGCGAAATCCGATGACCAGTATCTGGGGTCAGGAAGAAATGCATTTTTTTCCCTTTGAGACGATTGGCTAAGTTCCACTTGTTTTTTTTTTTTCTGTTTGCCTTCCTCTGGATTAATTAATAATAAAGAAAAAAAAATAGTTAATTAATAATTAACTAACAAATAATTAACAACTAGATAATTGATAACTATTGCAGATCAGAGGAGATCTTAAAAGGTTGAACTTGATGGGCTAAAAGTTTTTTTTCAACATTAATTACTATGTAACTATGTAACACCAGGTTGTTTGTATAACAGGCCATAGGAGGAGAAGCCCAGCCATAGTCAGTAACCACACGCCCTGACCATGCGCCCAGGGCCCCCCAATACTTTCACTAAGAACGCCCATGATGTGGTAGGGCCACACCAAATTTAAGCCACTGGACCAGGCCCCTCCCCTCGTGCCAACACATAGCATAGCCATAAAAGTTTTTAAACTGCCAAGCACAATGGATTTTTATTTTACTTTTTTTTAACATAAAAAATTCTCTTCTCCTTTTTTTACATTTTTTTTTTATGTACAATACAATCCATGAAACAACAACCTGACCATAATACAGTACATTAACTAAAGGGCTGGTTGGGAGGGAAACGCTGCGATGGCCGGCCGCGGAGTGTGGGAATTTCCGCCCACCCCACAAGGGGCCCTCCAATGGAATACACCCAGGCTCCGCTGGATCAAGAGATGCTGCGTCAGACCCCGGGAACCTGGGGCATGCTCTGCATCCACCATGAACAACGCTCCAGAAAATACTTCTCTAAGTGTAGTGTTTGAAAACATGCATCCAATAAATACAAACAATCATATATATGGAGATTCACAGAATTAACTGCTATTTCACTATAATCTTCACTGAATACTGCAACTCAGTATTCATTGATTTCTCGCTTATGCATTCACCCCAAAATCCAAAATACCACAGCGTGTACCATATTAAATGCTTCCTTGCACCCTAGCTCCAAATCTATACAGGTCATTGCTCCTCCTTATCTTGTCTTACTAATCTCTCCCTATGTGCCACAACTCTGATCTCTCTCAGAGCCGAATGCCTCTTAACAATTACAGTTTTATTGTCATCCTGTGTCCAATCTAACTTTGGTTCTTTCTCATTCCTTGCGCCCTTTACTGCAATAAACCCCAACTTCACATAAGACACTCAACCTATCTACATCACAACTCCCTGAGGACCAACTTCCTATCTCAGTCCAACCTTGATATAACTCTCTCACCTTACTTCTCTTGATCTCTCCCAATAAAATGATGTATTGTTTTTTCACTAGATAAAGTGCCTGGGGAAAAAGGTGCTATGAATGAAAGTTAATAAATATAATATACTAGAATATTGCCCGTCCAAAAATGACGGCAATGAAACTGTGAGTGAGCTAAGGGTGTTTGGTGTATATAATGTGTCTGATGTAGCGTTGTTTGTTTTCTATGTCATGCGAGTTTTTCGTAATATTAGTTTTCTAGTTTTCTAGTTTTCTATGTTGTGCGAGTTTTTCGGAATATGCGTAGCTGTTTGGTGGTCTTTTTCGGAATATCCGTAGGTGTTTGGTGGTGTTTTGCGTGTTTATGGTAGTGTTTTGCGTGTTTATGGTAGCGTTTTGAGTGTTTAAGGACCTTTACCCTCGTTTTTGTTTTGTTCGGCGGCCATTTTTTTCTTTCGCTTAGGTGATTTTCGGGTCTCTAAACTCCGAAATTTGTGGTTAAATGAAGGTGTAACTTCACTTGCAGAGGTCCTCTGTGCCCCCCCTTGCTGTGAGTAACCTTTTTATGTGTTTGTTGTTTGTATTTGTTGTGTTTGTAATGTTTTTGGTGTTGCGCGGGTTTTGTCCTTGTTTTCTAATCTCGTAGGTATTTTTCGGCAAATCCGTAGGTGTTTGGTGGTGTTTTGCATCTTTAGACTGCTGTAGCCTCGTTTTCGTTTTTTTCGGCGCCCATTTTTTCTCTTGCTTAGAGAATTTTTTAGTATCTAAACTGCTTTAATTTTATTTAAATTGAGGTGTAACTTTAGTTTTCGAGGTCCTGGATGCTCCCTGTTGCTGTAGGTAAGCTTTTTATGTATTTGTTGTGTGTATTGTATTTTTGATGTTTTGATGTGCTCGTGTTGCGGGTGTTTTTGGCGAGGTCGTAATGGGTCGTAACCTGTCTCGTATTTTGTTTGCATTACGACGCAAAGTTTGCGAGGGTCGCAGTTGCCAGCAACTGCGCCCAATGTAAATTTTGCGAGGGTGCAGTTGCTGGCAAGTAGCGCCTTCGGCGCTCCTGGACAGCAACTGCGACCCTCGCTTTGCAAGGGCAGTGGGCTCGCTACGCGAGCCCGCAAGCGTTAGCAACAACTCGTATGCTCACAACTATATATGTGATAATATAAAAAATAAAGTACTTCCAATTACATTTGATCTTATATTATACCATATGTTGTTCCTGGTGTAGATATTGAGATCTATTTAAAACACTGTACTAGGAGCTCTTGAGAGCCACATGGCAGCAGGAAATTTGAGGTCTTGTGGGTATCTGACAAACCATACACATGAATCTTCAGAATCTGAGTGTCATTCGGAAGAGACAGCGACAAAATGGGGGCACCGAGAGAGAAAGATTAATCATTATATCTCTTTGCTGCTCCACTGAGATGTGTGGATCTAATCGAATCTAATTTAGACTGTTGACCTGAAAAAATTTCCCCGCAGTCGCTCTTTTCAGCAAGAAATACAATTGTACAGGCTGAATGCTGCACCTCAGCTGTACGAAGAGCACAAAAAGGATCATCATCAATTCGGGAAGGAAAAATAAACTATCCAGCCAGAAAATTAGCTGAAAATGAATATTTCTGCAGACTTTTATAGCTTAGTCGCACACCTGTTTTTTTTATTATTTTTTATAACCATTGGGAAAGAATTAAAAGATAATTGATATATTTAGCTTTGCATAATTCAAATACCAGTATTATGTACTCGGCAGATACATACAGGAATATACACTCACTGAATATAAATGATCTGTTAGAGAGAATGAAAGAAAAATGTTAATAAATTTGCTTCTTCTGTGTTTCAATACAAGTATTCCCGTTAATTAGTACTATTTAAATATTTATTCATTAGCATGAGGTACTTATAAGCATTTACTTTATTTTGCAATACAATTCTTCAAAAATGGCCAATTTGCAATAAAACTATAGAGAAATTGATTGTACTAATTTCAGTCTACATTTGGGATTTTACTAGAGTCTGGACTTATTGGATACGTTTTAGATGCTTATCATTATTGAGTACATATTTAAATTAATATCTTTATTTTTATGTACTGCCGAAAATATATATATAGCTTTGATCATTTTTTTCAGTTTACAAGTCAATAAAGAACCTTTGTAGTTAAGGAAACTTGACATGTTTTTTTAACTATGTTACAAAAAATAACACAGTAGCTGCTATGAACATACAATTTTTTTTTTTACAAAAGTGAGATTTTAGCAGACTACTTGAGTCTGGACACTTCCAGACTGGATTTCTAGAGCCCCAACTGTTCACCTGAGGCTGAGGGGAAGGGTGATTCTTCTGTGAGTTGGGTGTTCATTTAATCCTATTGTTGAGTGTCACAACAGAAGTGAATTGAGATCTTATCTGCATTCAAGGGCCCTCCCAGGTGACCAATCTTGCTAGGAGTAAATAACATTTTGCCTGCAGTAATTAAATATATGAAATTAAAATATAAATGAAATGAAATATAATAATAAAATATAATCGTTAACAATGTATGACTGTCTTTATTTTTTCAACATTTTGTCTCATTATCTGCCTCTCTAGCATATCCTCCTGGATGTCCTCACATCAACTCAAACGCAATATGTAAAAGACAGATCTCCTAATCTTCCCACCCTCTTCTACAGCTTCCAATCCTCACATATCTCTCATTGCCATCATCACTCCCACCTCCCAGGACCATTATCTTGAGGCTCTCCTGGATCTTGCCCTCTCTTTCATTCCTCACATACAATCCATCAATAAATCTTGTCATTTTCATCTAAAAAATATTTCCAAAATATGTCACTTTCTCTCATAAGACACAGCTTTCCTCCTCTCTTTTCATCTCCTCTCACTCCCTCCATCCATACTTTTCTTGTGCTGCCCCTATCCACTGGAACTCTTTGCCTTGCTCCATTAGACTATCCTCCTGCTTCAAATCCCTCAAAACCTCACTAAATATGCATTTGTTTAAAGCAGCATGTCACCTTCAGCCTTAATATGCACCATATATTGTACCTCACCCTTCTATACCTCACCCATACCCTCTAGACTGCAAGTTTGTGAGTTTTCAATCTTATTGGGTGCCTTAGAGAAAGCACTATGTATGCTTGATTTTAAACTCAATAACAGGACCTTCCATTCACTCATAATTTATTAAAATTGTGTTTGACTTGTATATACCCTATTTAGCATTACATAATACGTTGTTTACTGTATATTCTTTATCTCTTTCTCTCTCTCTTTTAATCCAAAAATAGCAATTTTATACATTGCTCCCTTAAAGCATATGCACCGGGTTGGATTTTGCACAAACCAAGAATCACTCATATACAGAACTGTTTCAAACTTTTGGCTATCATCAGTATGAGGCAGATTCTGCAATATATTTTGTAGGATTGGGTATTCCACAACAATCATTTAGTGTATGGTGAGCACTAGAGTGAGAAAAGCCCTCTACTGTACAGAGTATAGAAAACAAATGATACATTATTAAGCCCATTTTCATGTCTAAAAGGCGGGGATATTTTTGGATTAAAAAAGTGAGGTACATTGTATTCTTATTTGCATGTCCCCGCCTTTTAGACATGAAAATGGGCTTAATAATGTATTATTCGTTTTCTGTACTCTGTACAGTGGAGAGCTTTTCTCACTCCAGTGCTCACCATACACTAAATGATTGTTGTGGAATACCCAATCCTACAAAATCTACTGCACAAACCTGAATCTGCCTCTTACTGATGATAGCCAAAAGCTTGAAACAGTTCTGTATATGAGTGATTCTTGGTTTGTGCAAAATCCAACCTGGTGCATATGCTTTAAGGAAGCAATGTATAAAATTGCTATTTTTGGATTAAAAGAGCGAGATACACTGTATCCTCATTTGCATGTCCCCGCCTTTTAGACATGAAAATAGGCTTATTAATGTATTATTTGTTTTATATATATATATATATGACATTTTGAGCTAATACGATGGACCAGGT
The DNA here is from genome assembly GCA_027410445.1 of Discoglossus pictus. Taxonomy (NCBI): domain Eukaryota; kingdom Metazoa; phylum Chordata; class Amphibia; order Anura; family Alytidae; genus Discoglossus; species Discoglossus pictus. The sequence continues at coordinate 127,028,963 of CM050169.1, read as the reverse complement.
AATTTTATTGGGCATTTATATGGCGAATCAGCATAGACCAAAGGAAGTATAGTGGTGCTTTGATGCATTTTTGTGTCCAGCATTATAAGTAGAATTTCCTGTTTCAGGATCAACCAAATTAGAAGGGCCAGAAGCAAGAATTGTGGTCAGTCAGTCTGTGGTCAACAAAAAGACATAACTGATAATTAGGCAAGAGTCGTTTCAGGTGGCAATCAAAAAACAGGGTCAGAAGCATACTTCAGTAGACAGTACCAGGAAATTAGATCAGAAATGATGCTCAGGAATGCTTAAATTAGGCCCAAGCCAACTACTCAGCAAAGTCCTATGGCCTCCGGGGAATTTATATATATCTAGTTTGACACCAGGCTTGACATGCATCAGAAATGAGTATATTCCAATATACCATTGACGAAGTTACAAATTACAAATTACCGGTGATGTGCATACACAGCTCACCTTGTGCGGTGTGCGATCACATACATGTAAATCATATGAGTGGTTTGTGTCACGCTGTGTTTCATCTCATCATCCGTTTGCTCATGTAAGTATGCAAATTAGTCCTGTACCGTACGGTAGAGGAAATAGCTTTGACACAAAAGGGGAGAGCATGACAGTTGGTGCCAGGGCTTCATCTGTGCCTCATAGACTGGCTGTGCTCTGCTAGACACATCCTTTTTACAGCTCTCTTTGGGGACGCAACACGCAAATTGAAGGATAACTGCAAAACTATTTCTTGGGTTTCTCAAGGACTCAGAAGATGATTTAATATTAGAAGAAGTGGTAAATATACAGAGATCAGCTGCACTCACGCACAACATCACTGCTACCCTGCAAACTCCATACATGGATGCGCCAGTTTCATTCTTGGCCTTATAGCAGATGCATCCAAAGTTTAAAAGACCGCTGCACAATGAAAAAAATATATATATCTAAAACCTTGTGCCTGACTAAGAGCATATTTAAGCATGAAAAAAAGTAAAACAGCTACAGTCCATGATATGTCTATGAAAGCTGAGTGTGTGAAAGGGGAGTTACATTTGTGGATAAAAGTGGTTCCATCTTTTAATGCACATTCCTGCTTCTGGGCCAGTGAAAATGGTGTGGCGTCAACTTATATCTTATCTAATCATCTTAACAAAAGCTCTCTGTTCCCTCATTCTCACCTCTCCCTCCACTGAATGAGAAAAAAAGGAAACTTGAGAGAACTTCGTCTGGGATATTGAAAGCTTTTTCTTCTCCCCTCCCCTGCTGGTTGGTGCTATTATGGATTTACCACTCTTTCTTAAAAAAAACTAATTTGTAAATAAAGATGTATATGTATACTACATCATTAGGTCATGTTATGGAAGTAGAGGTTGGACACCTTTTAAGGAGTGTGAAACATTAAGTGGTGGTGGATACATACAATAATATCAAAGCAGGATTTCAAAGAAATGGGAAGATGGGAGTCAAGATGGGTCAAGTATTTTTTATCTTGTAAGAAATTCTGAGTTTAAATTTACCATTAATTGTAGAAACTGAAATTAAAAATGTATCTTTTATGAGTGTCAGTAATATTTTTTAGTCAGCAGAGATACCTTCAAGTTATACTAAAGATCAAACACCAGCTGCTGTGTGATCCAGAGCAGGAGGCTGTTTACACACAGAGCGTTCCTGGGTCAGCAGCCATTGATGTTTTAGGGATGAGAGGATGGGGTACACTCTGCTTTCTTCTGGTCAGACATAAAAGGGATTTCCAGTTGTTATACATGAGATTTGAGCTCCATCAGACTATTTTTTTGTGATGTGACTGCAGAGCAGCTCAAGGAATGATCTTCCAGATCAGTACTGTCTGCAGACTGAGACTTGACACAGAATGTCTGAGCCACGCTGAGTTCACCCTTTCACTGCCACAGTCGGCAGGCACGCTGATGAAAAGATTTAAAGGGATTCCTTAACAGTCTAACACCTCCAGACTATTGAGTGGAGGGTGATACTGCAAACTGATGGGTGTCAAGTGAAAAAAAAAAGTTGAAAATCAGATAACAATACTTTTCTTCAAACACTTGAAAGCCTGACTACTACTCAGGGGTCACCAAACTCTGTCCTGGAGGGTCTCACCCAGGCCTGGATTTGAGGATTTCCTTTCTGTCCAAACATGAGTCAATCAGGATGACTGAAGAAGCAATAGTCTCACCTGTTTGCAGCAAGGATATCCACAAATCCAGGCCTGGATGCGGCCCTCCAGGATCAGTTTGGTGGCCCCTGCTTTAGATCATCCAGTCACAGCTGATGCAGGAGAGGCTTAGCAGCTGTTTCTAATGGGTAGCAACATTCTGAATCAATCTAAAAATGTATAAGTATGTAAATTATTTTAAACTTTATCACACACTACATCAGCTTGCAAACAAAAACCCACTACAAATTAGTTTATATGTTATAGAGAACTGCAGAATTTTGTTAAACTGCAGCAAAAGGCATAATTAGCAAACTACTTAAAAGTTTTAATTTAATGATTGTGGGAGGGGGCATAATTGGGACTACCCAAATACCTGAAAAAGAATATAATGAAAATGGGGGGCATCATTGGGACTACCCGAATACCTGAAAGAGAGTAGCACAGAATTAAGTAACAGATAATTACGGCTGTTTCATTTACGCAATGTCTATGTCCCATACATACTGTAGTACATTATATGACTACTTTAAGAAGAAAAAAGCTTACAAAGAAAAAATATATATGTTTGACAAATTTGTGTTGCTAAGAGTATAATAAGGCCTGACACAAAAAATGAGAGCCCTAAAAATATGCTGGCTAGGACCTTGGTGGGTGCCTCCTACCTGGAAGGTCGCCCTACCGGCATACCCCGGTTCTAACTAAGCAAGACCTGGCTAAGCCTCTAGACTGAGCCTGTGTTGATGCGGGAGAGAAATGTGTGTCGGGATGATATGTGCGTGCAGTCCGAGCACAATAGTGATTTATTTAGACAATGTGGACTATTTAATACATATTATATATGGTATACTGTTTATGCGGACATCACTATTTAGATAATCTTATATGGCACATAATTGTTATTATCCTCAATTATACCACAGTACTGTTATCAATTTGTTGACTGTATAATTAGTGTATAGGGCGATAATACTATATATATAGGCATCAGTGTCTAGACAATTGTAAATAATTATTATTATTATCTTTATTTATATTTATATTGCGTCAAACATATTCCGTAGCGCTGTACAGGGGGTTAGTACATGGCAAAAAACAAACTTAGCACCTTAAAGAATGGAGGGCCCTGTTTTTGAGCATATAATCAAATGTACATAGTGCTTGTTTCCAAGACACTGACACACAATTGAAAACTCGCAAACTTAAAATCTAAGGGAATGTATAATTATATTTTCCTAATTTGATTGTGGCATATCAGTATTATATGTCATTTTCGATTGGTAAAAAATACATGTTGAGCAATTTCATATTATATCTTTAAGCCTTTTTATCATTATAATTAACATATGCGGATAATTAGAACCTGTTTTGGGGTCTTAGGTTTTCTCATTTGGTCACATTATATCTTTATGAGCACCTGCTCTTAATTGTGAGTCACTATATATTTTTGTGGACAAGAATTATAACATAATATGTGATATTGTACTTGAATAGTGTTTAGCTTTCTTTGATTATTTTTTTCTTAGTATTCACTATGATAGTTGTTGGCTGGTCTTGCTTAGTTAGAACTTTGTTATGCCGGTAGGGCGACCCTCCAGGTAGGCGGCACCCACCGAGGTACTAGCCAGCGTATGTTTAGGGCTGTCACTCTCTTTTTTGTTTTGTAATTTATAGTGTTCCATAGACCCATAAATCTTTTCCCACAATTATTGTATTTTCTCCAACTCTAGACTGTTTTGGAGCTAATCGCTTCATTTTTATATATATTTATATATATTCTTTTTATATATATACTAGGAAATTGTCCGTCAAAATGATGGGAGTAATATTGTAAGGCTAGCAATGCTGTTTGCCACACAATGCGAGGCTATGGGCCCTCTGAGCACCTTCGGCGCTTATTGCAAGCCTCTCCCCCTGTGTAGTTTATAGGCCTCTCGCTTGAGTGTTACTGCCTTGGGTTAAGTGTTACTGGCTTTCGGTAAGAGTTACTGCTTAGGGCTATTTTTAATGTCCTTCGGGCTAGTTTTACGTCCTTGTTTCTAGTTTTACCTCATTAAGCCTCGTTTTTGTTGTTTTGCTTTTTTCAGCAGCCATTTTTTTTCTCACTTAGGCGATTTTCGATAGTGTAAAAATAGCAAATATGCATCAAATTATCTTGCAACCTGACTCACAGGCTCCCTGCCTCTCCCACTGTGGTGTGTGTAAGTTAATTTGAGGCATATTTTTTGTTTTCTTCATGTTTTTTCAGTTCCGTGGTTAAAGTCGTAATGTTGCGAGGCGCACAGTGCATGTACTGGTTTTGGTCCTAAGTCATACAGGTTGTAAGTCCCGTGTGCCTCAGCTGCTCGCCTCGCTTTACGAGGCTCGCAGTGCAATGAGCACTTTTGGTGCTCATTACAGCCTAAGTCCTGCGTGCCTCAACTGCTCGCCTCGCTTTGCGAGGCTCGCAGTGCAGTGGGCGCCTTTGGCGCTTATTGCAGCCCAAGTCCTGTGTGGTCTAGGGGCTGCAAACAGGCTCGCAAAGTGTGACCAACATCACAAACGTTACACACACTGACAACTATATATGTGATATATATATATATATATATATATATATATATATATATATATATATATATATATATATATAGTAAATAAATAGTACATTTGTGTTCACATTTGAAAGTCTAAAAAAAGGTAAAAAAAACTTGTTTCATGCCCAGAATTTTGAGAAATACAGGGCCTCATTCAATTAAAAAAATTGTAAGTTACTGGAGCCCGTAATGTAGGCTGTAAACTAATTTTCTATTCCATTGGTGTCTTATTGCGAGCCGCAAACAAAATGAGCTGAAAATCCCTGTGGTTGTTACAACAGTAATTTACAACCCAACTAAGCCTTTGATCTTTCAAGACTGCAAGAGTTACGATCGCTAAAATCGCAAATCGTTATTCAATTGCTCCAAATGTTTTCACACCCGTAAATGGCAAACGTAGAAGAAAATCCTACTGGTACCAGATGGGGCCTGCAAATAAAAAAATCAATACTGCACTGTAAATGACGGGAAAAGCGATGTAAGGCATTAGAATTAATTGCTCAACAGTCTCAAGCTTGTAAATCAGCAATACATTTTTTTTTTTTTTATGTTTCATTTGGGGTTATATCGATCTCGGGAATCAATGAGTTAATACATATCCGGCCACCCACATGGACTAGAACATTTGCTTCATTCATTTTTATTATTTTGTGCATTGCAGGATTGCTGGTCTGATCGCATATCGAACTTCTAAACGCTAATTGATTGAAATGTAACCTCCATGTTTTACTGATCTAATGATGACAGTCTCATTTTCTATTGGCTGTTTCTAAATGGGTAGTTACGGCCTTGCTCAATTGATCATGTACACTCTCTGAAATGCTACATACATGTTTAACGATTTCGGCTTTCGGCCCGTAACTTGCGGGCTTGTTCAATTGAATCGCTCCGTAATTGTAGCAGAGTTCAAGCCCACAGCAAGCCCACAGATATACGTACTGTACACCGCGAGTTGCGGCTTGCTATTGAATGAGGCTCACAGTTATTGCTGACTAGCTACTTGCCCGTCAAAAATGACGGGAATCACATTTTAAGGCTGGGAATGCTGAACCTTCAGCGCTCATTGCGAGCCTCTCCCTCCGTCTACTCTACGTGCGGCGCTCGTCGCGAGTCCCGCAATGAGCGGGTTCGCCACTCAGTGCAGGCATTGTCAACCCACAACTGTAGTGCTTCGCAATGATAACCTTCGGCGTTCATTGCGATCCTCTCCTCATGTCTACTGTACGTGCCTTCACCCCTTCGTTAAACTGCAAGTTTAGACCTTGGGAATGCTCTCCTCATGTCTACTGTACGTGCCTTCACCCCTTCGTTAAACTGCAAGTTTAGTCCTTGGGAATGGCATGTGTTTCTTTCCTCCCACAGGGAACCCTTTAGTCAATGGCCCTTTTATTCTATTCTACTGTTCTATTATTCTATTAACCAATACTACTATTTCTTCTGCTGAAAAATTATTCAATGTTTATGTCACCCTTACATTACAGCTAATCCTCTCACTGTCTAATAGAATTGCATGACCTTTTTTTTTAGTGTTTTGTCTGTCTATAACTATTGTATATTGATGACTCCCATAACCTATAGTGCATTTCCAATCTTTCTTTCCTCCATGCTGTACATATTTCCCGTTTTATCCATTGTTAAATCTTATTTATATTCAAAGCTGTTTTAAAATGCATTAAAGTATTCACTTTACCATCTCTGATGTCAGACTGTTCCACAAGCCCACCACATTTTCTGAGAAGGTTATCTGATCACATTTGCTTTGCTAGAGTTGGTAAAACACGGAATAGTTATGTGCAGCAGTTTATGTAATTCACAAACTGTAGAGAATACATGCTGGATATTCATGTGGGTCTCAGTGCACACACAACTATATGCGGCAGTCGAACAAATTTGTGTTAGCGCAGCTGAATTTGAACTAACCAAAGTGATTAATCTTTCATTCTACGTTCCCACTCTTCTCCCTCAGAGATCCGTTATTTGCATCCCACTACCGCGCGGCTCCATGTTACTGTTGATGTACAGAGCGCTGCGTCTTTGCAAAAATCCATTTGGGATTCATTCACTCTCCCCACAAGTGTTTGATACGGCCTTGATTAATTAGTAATAAGTAGTAATATAGCTGGATCCTGTCAAACTCAAGAACATTTAATGTGAAGAAAAGAGTGGCTCGTACATAGTAACTCAGATCAGGGAGACCTGCTCGCCTATCTTGTTTGTGGTAGGAATTTAATTATGTCTGTATTGATAAGACATTTATTAGATTGCTGAAAAATATAGTTTTTGACAAGATCTAAGAACATACAGGCTCACTCTCCTGCATAAAGCAACACTGTAGTGGAAAAAGGTCATGGCCATTTAAAAGTGCAAGCTGTTTCTAGCATAACAAAAGCCATAGTCGCTTAATTATATAAAGGTTTAACTATTTAATTTACTCTTTTCCCATCTCCCATACCTTAGAGTTTGTTTACTGTACATAGTAATACCAGCAGCTTCCTATTGGCCGGTGCTTTCTTGTGGTGCTGGTTCCGACTCTAGTAACTGCACAACATGTCTGCATTGAACAACAGGAACTCTCTGAAGATATAATATGGAGATTCACAGCTGCTCTCCCACCTTACAGAGACACAGTTAGTGATGAGAGAAGAGACAGAGGCCAACATGACATCCCCGTAGAGGTGAGCAGCTACTCAAGGCAATTCAACAGGTTGTTGTACCACTCTGTCTCTCCCAACCTATTTTCAAGATGTCCCAGCATGACACCTACTTCTGGTTGTTCTGGTCTATATCCAATGACATCTTACACAATGTGTGTATATATTTGCTTTTACCAAAGCTCGCTTAGTAGTTGATGATTTCCAAGTTTTAGCTAAAAACATTTGATTTACTAGGAGGTTTTGGTAAATTTGGTATCAGGAGCTCTAATATTAACTATTCTGTTTACCAAAGTATGCAAAATTGTTTCTATTATCATGAATATTTCATTCCTCAGCTATGATATTATAGGGCAATCCCAAATTGCATATTTTAATGGTTCAGCCTTACCATATCCCCTACCTTCAAGTGATGGATTTGATGCTTGCAGTCTCACTGGTGTGAGATACCATTTCATCAGTGTTTTATAGGGATTTTTCTCAAAGAATTATGTTGAAGGTGAGGAAGCAAAAGTAATGTTAAACCAATTTTCCCATGCTCCCTTATATTGTAATTTGATTATTGCGTTTTGGCCTCTTTTTTTTTTTTGCCATTAGAACTATATATATAAACAGTTCTCAAATGGTGTTTTAGCAGCATGTTTGTTGTTTTTTACATGTTCATTTACTATGGCTAAATTAATCTATTCCTCACGTGGTATCTGAAAATTTGCTCTACATATATATATATACTGACCATTTGCTGGTTTTCATGAGTATGTCTGCTGCTATGACCATTTGTTGTTGAACCCATCAATCAAATTGAGTAATCATATTTTTTGTGGATTTCACAGAAAATTTCTATTTCACTCTTTTAAAATAGTAGTAGTAGTATCATATAGCTGTCCAGAATAAGAGCCAATCTGAGAGCCACTGGAAGTGGTAGGGACAAGCCCAGTAAAGGAATACAAGCATTCGTCTGATATGCAGAAGGACATCAGGGGGACTGATTAAACAAAGCTATTTATGTTGATAAAATTGGTAGACTAGATGGCCCTTTGGAGCTCATCTATATGTGTGCTGTTTTTTGTCTCCCTATGTAATGATTGTGATTACCCTTCTAGCTCTGTAAGAGATATGTGAACTTCCTTCTGCCTTTTTATTGGGTGTCTAATCACCATTCTGTCCCATAATAATATCTCTGAACAAACTTCAACCCTCTGTGATGTCACTTAGCACCCTTCTGTACTTGTCTGTGAATACCTTTGCGCATCTCTGTTAGGCTTTTGGCATTCTTTTCCCCCCCATTATGGCATCTCTAAACACCCTTCTAACCCTACATGATGTCTCTGAACACCATTCTATTCTGTAACTTTTCAGAACATCTTTCTATCTATACATGACGTTTTTGAACGTTCATCTATTCTTAAATGAGGGCTCTGGAAAAAACCCTTCTGTCCCTATATGATAATATACACTCATGCACCTATATACCGTATATACTCGAGTATAAGCCGACCCCAGTATAAGCCGAGGCACCTATTTCACCACAAAATACTGGGTAAAATGAGTGACTCGAGTATAAGCCGAGGGTGGGAAATGTGCTTCCCCCTGTGTCCCTTTTGTGCCTTGTGTCCCCCTCTCTCTCCCGTGTCTCTTCTCCCCTCTCCCTTCCCTGTGTCTCTTCCTCCCTCTCCCTTCCCTGTGCCTCTTCCCCCCTCCTCATTCTCAACCTTCCTCCTCAACTCCACTCCTCATCCTCAACCTCCCTCCTCATCATCCCTCCTCAACCCCCCATCCTCAACCCCCCATCAACCTCAACCCCCCCTGCTCATCCTCAACCCCCTCCTCATCCTCAACCTCCCTCCTCATCCTCAACCCCCTCCTCAATCTCCCTCCTCAACCTCAACCCCCCCATCCTCAACCTCCCTCCTCATCCTCAACCCCCCCTCATTCTAAACCCCCCCTCCTCATTCTAAACACCCCCCCCTCATACTACCTTTCTAAATACCCCTCCCCCTCTCCCCTCACTTACCTGCTTTGGCCTCCGCTCCTTCTGGCTCTTGATGTGGCGCACATGTGACGTCACATGCACGCCACATCAAGACCCAGAAGGAGCGGAGGCCGGAGCAGGTAAGTGAGGGGGGGGGGGGGTATTTAGAGGGGTAGTATGAGGGGGGGTTAGAATGAGGGGGGGTTGAGGATGAGGAAAGAGACACAGGGGGGTTAGAGAGACACAGGGGGGTTAAAGAGACACAGGGGGTAGAGAGACATGGGGGGGTAGAGAGACACGGGGGGGTAGAGAGACATAAGGGGGGTTAGAGAGACATGGGGGGTAGAGAGACATGGGGGGGTAGAGAGACATGGGGGGTAGAGAGACATAAGGGGGGGTTAGAGAGACATGGGGGGTAGAGAGACACAAGGGGGGGTTAGAGAGACACAGGGGGAGAGTGACTCGAGTATAAGCCGAGGGGGCCCTTTTTAGCCTTAAAACTCGGCTTATACTCGAGTATTTATGGTATGAGGCCTCTGAGCATGCTTACGACCCTATACAAAGAATCTGAACAACCTTCATATTCCTATATGTGTTCTCTAAGCAACCATCTCCTTTTATTAAATCTGTGAGCAACCTTCTGCCGCCATGTGACGTCTCCTAAGTACCATTCTCTCCCTCTATAATGTCACTCAACATCCTCTCACCCCTATATATGAGCTCTGATAACCCATCAGCCCCTGGACTCTTAACAATCGTCTATGAGTTTTCACACATGCTTCTCTCCCTATATGAGAGCTCTGAACACCCTTCTCTATGAGATGTCTCAATTCCATTTTGCCCCTCTGAGTACTTTTTTGTCTTATTACGTCTCTGAATGTATCTGCTTTTACACCATTTCTGACAGACAGTTAATAAACTGATGTACTGTTGCTCCCATAATCCAATCGTATTTAGACTGTACAATAACATTTATATTTCTCATGTCTGCCACACGTTTCTCGGACGTCGATTCCATTCATTCTGTCTTTGTTAGTGTTTCCTGATTTCCCGCATCCCCTAATATTCCTGTCACACCACGTCGCTCCATCTACGATGTGTCAACTCAGCTATCATTTACTTTTGTTTGTTCAATCATAAAATCCTTCAATTTCTAAATCGAGGCTGCAGATTGGAAATCTGGAGAAAAAAATGTAAAATATCACACACTGTGCTTAAGATCTGAAATGTCAAGGAAATTGAGAACATGGCAGGCTCAGAACAATCCTGCACAAAGCTCTCATCATTTCAAGTACTTTAGACGTTGCCTTTTCAATAAATAGGGGGGATGATTGAGCCTGACATGAGGTGGCTACACATCCTGAGAGAGACGGGAATCCTCATGCAGAGCTCTGTGTGCTGGGATCAGCCGGCTCCTGGCTTTATGATTCTATTTTTCCTTATCAGCAGCAGTCTCAAGAAAATGCAACAATGGAACAGGCAGTGGAATAAAGTAAAAAAAAAGATAAAGTTGAAAAGAGAAGCAGAGGGTGAGATAATAAAGGAAGGGGAAGGGATCAGCACTGAAGGAGAGAGTGAGGAGAGAAAGAGTAGAGAGAGGGAGTGGAAAAAAAGAAAAGGGTTGAGAGTAAAAAAAAGATAACATGAGGGTGAATGCAGAGAGAGATACTGAAGACAAGACAGCGACAAAAGGACTGAAGGAAAGACGAGTGAGTGGTGGAGAGAAGGAGACAATGAGATAGAAAGAAAGATAACATGAGGGTGAAGGCAGAGAGAGAGCTACTGAAGACAAGACAGCGACAAAAGGACTGAAGGAAAGACAAGTGAGTGGTGAAGAGAAAGAGACAATGAGATAGAAAGAAAGATAGCATGAGGGTGAAGGCAGAGCGAGATACTGAAGACAAGACAGCGATAAAACGACTGAAGGAAAGACGAGTGAGTGGTGGAGAGAAAGAGACAATGAGATAGAAAGAAAGATAGCATGAGGGTGAAGGCAGAGAGATACTGAAGACAAGACAGCGACAAAAGGACTGAAGGAAAGACAAATGAGTGAAAGAAAGATAGCAAGATAGCATGAGGGTGAAGGCAGAGAGAGAGATACTGAAGACAAGACAGCGACAACAGGACTGAAGGAAAGACGAGTGAGTAATGGAGAGAAAGAGAAAATGAGATAGAAAGAAAGATAGCATGAGGGTGAAGGCAGAGAGATACTGAAGACAAGACAGCGACAAAAGGACTGAAGGAAAGACAAATGAGTGAAAGAAAGATAGCAAGATAGCATGAGGGTGAAGGCAGAGAGAGAGATACTGAAGACAAGACAGCGACAACAGGACTGAAGGAAAGACGAGTGAGTAATGGAGAGAAAGAGAAAATGAGATAGAAAGAAAGATAGCATGAGGGTGAAGGCAGAGAGATACTGAAGACAAGACAGCGACAAAAGGACTGAAGGAAAGACAAATGAGTGAGAGAAAGAGACAATGAGATAGAAAGAAAGATAGCATGAGGGTAAAGGCAGAGAGAGAGTTACTGTAGACAAGACAACGACAAAAGGACTGAAGGAAAGACGAGTGAGTGGTGGAGAGAAAAAGACAATGAGATAGAAAGAAAGATAGCATGAGGGTGAAGGCAGAGAGAGATACTGAAGTCAAGACAGCGACAAAAGGACTGAAGGAAAGACGAGTGAGAGTGGAGAGAAAGAGACAATGAGATACAAAGAAAGATAGCATGAGGGTGAAGCCAGAGAGAGAGATACTGAAGACAAGACAGCGACAACAGGACTGAAGGAAAGACGAGTGAGTGGTGAAGAGAAAGAGACAATGAGATAGAAAGAAAGATAGCATGAGGGTGAAGGCAGAGAGAGAGATACTAAAGTCAAGACAGCGACAAAAGGACTGAAGGAAAGACGAGTGAGTGGTGGAGAGAAAAAGACAATGAGATAGAAAGAAAGATAGCATGAGGGTGAAGGCAGAGAGAGAGATACTGTAGACAAGACAGCGACAAAAGGACTGAAGGAAAGACGAGTGAGTGGTGGAGAGAAAAAGACAATGAGATAGAAAGAAAGATAGCATGAGGGTGAAGGCAGAGAGAGAGATACTGTAGACAAGACAGCGACAAAAGGACTGAAGGAAAGACGAGTGAGTGGTGGAGAGAAAAAGACAATGAGATAGAAAGAAAGATAGCAAGATAGCATGAGGGTGAAGGCAGAGAGAGAGATACTGAAGGCAAGACAGCGACAAAAGGACTGAAGGAAAGACGAGTGAGTGGTGGAGAGAAAAAGACAATGAGGTAGTAAGAAAGAGTGAAAGAGCAACAGAAAGACAATGAAAGAAAGAACGACGAAGGGACAGAAGAAGGCAGTAATACGTGTCGAGAAGAGGGAGAGAAAGAGTGATACATGCAGAAACAATGGATGAAGGGTGGATTGGCAAAAAGAGGGCTGATGTTGAAGGAAAGACGAGGGAGAGAAAGATAGAAACATTGTGAAAGAAAGAGAGAAGGACAGAGAGAGTGAGTAAGGGAAAGGTGGCAAGGGATTGAGAAAAAATAGTAGTGATACTGAACATGAAGTGTGAGAAAGGGAGACAAGAGACATAGAAAAAGGACAGTGATAGAGACACGAAGTGTGGGACTGAAGAGGTGAATAGAAAAAATGAGAGCAAGTGGTGGATCCATGGAAGACAAGACATGTAGAAAGTGAGGAACAAAGAGAAAGCAATTGAGAAAGCAAGGTATGAATGGACAGACAGTGAGGAAGGCAGAAGAGGAGTGAGGGGCTATACTGACACATATGAAAGAGGGGCAAGAAGTGATAGAAATTGTGAAGTGCAAGTAGTTTTAAATCATTGTTAGAGGGGATATAGATAGTAATGGGATGGGAGAAGGAAGAGAGATAAATGAACATAAACATAATGTTATTAATACATGCTTAAAAGCTCTTGTTTTACTCACTGAAACCTTCCAAATAGTCTCTAGAAAGGTCTGCCCTCACAGCTCATATGCATAGTGTTTCTATTGGTACAAGATTTACTAGCCACTTCCTCACCAGCATGTTTTGAAATGCTGCTGATTGGTTAGTACATCTAGAACCGCAGAGACACTGTGTGCATGAGTTACAGGGAGCAGGCTTTTGTTGGGACTATTGGGACGTTCCATAAGTAAAGATCATAAATTTTAAACATTTCATAAAGGGAGAAGTAAGACAGAGATAAATAAATTAGCTAGTGATTAATCTCTGTTATGCAATGATAAGAAGCCACACTAACACTCAGTAGCATAGCTGGAGGTGTGGAGAGGGAGGTCCGCCTTGCGCTGCACTTTTTCGGGGGTTGCAAAATTGCCCCCACCGGCCCCGCACTGCACATAGACCAACCTGCCACCTGCCCCCAGGTTACCCATTGCCTCCCTGACTCCTGCTCTCTCCTCAGATTCCTCTGACCCGGGAGAGGAGGAGCTGCTGGGGGTAGGAGCCACCAGACCCGGAGCATGTAGGGGTGTGTGTGTGAGGGGAGGGCAGGGGGCAAGCGGGGGGAATGAGAGAGAGAGAGGTAAGGGTTAGCAAGAGAAGGGGGAATGAGAGAGAAGGGGAGAAAGAGTGAAGGGAAGGGGAGAGAGAGAGAGTGAAGGGAGGGAAAGAGAAAATTAATGGAGGGGAAAATAAATAGAAAGAAAAAGAGAGAGAAGGGGAGTGAGACAGGGAAGGGGAGAGAGGAAGGAATGGGGAGGGGGAAGAGAGAAGGGGAAGTGAGCAAGAGATGGGAGGGGAAGAAAGAAAAGGGAAGGGGAGAGAAAAAGAGAAGGGAGGGGAAAAGAGAGAAGGGGAGTGAGAGAATGGCGAAAGAGAAGGAAGAGATAGAGAGAAAGAAGGGAAGGAGAGAAAAGGGGAGAGCGAGAGAAGCAGGAGAGAGAGAGGAAGAGAATAGGGTAGGGAGAGAGAGAAAAGGGGAGTGATAGAGAGAAGGGAGGGAAGGAGTGAGAAAAGGGAGAGAGAAGGGAGTTAGAGAGAAGGGTGGGGAGTGTTAGAAGGGGGAGAGAGAGATAAGGGAGGGGGAGAGAAAGAATGGAGATAGAGCAAGAGGGAGAGAGAAGGGGGAGTGAGAGAAGGAGGAGAGAGAGAATGGGAGGAAGAGAAAGAAGGGAGTGAGAGACAGAGAGAAGGCAGGAGGAGAGATAAGGCAGGGGAGAGAAAGAAATGAGTTAGAGAGAGAGAAGCGAGGGGAGAGAGAGAAGGGAGGGGTGAGGGATAGAAGGAGGGAGACAGAAGGGAGGGGGAGAGAGAAAGAAGTGAAGAGAGAGAAGGAAGGGGGAGATAGAGAGAAAACGGCAGTGTGAGAGAAGAGGGAAAGAGAGGCAAGGAAGGGGTAGACAGAAAGAAAGAAAGAGAGAGAAGGGAGAAGGAGATAGAGAGAGAGAAAGGAGGGAGAGAAGGGGAGGGAGAGAACATGGGAGTGAGAGAGAGAAAAGGGGGAGTGAGAGAGAAGATGGGAGTGTGAGAGAGAAGGGGAGAGAGAGAGAGAGAGAGAAGGGAATGGAAGAAAGAGAGAAGGGGGAAGTGTGAAAAGAGAATGGGAGAGAGAGAGAAGGGGGGTGAGAGAGAGATTAACGTGGACTGGTGTTGCCTTGTTGTCATGGGGTGGGTAATGTTGCCTTTGATATGATTTGGCATATATATGACTTATGATTGTAATGTTAAGTATGAGAATCCCCATCACATGTTTAGTAACTAAATGATTGCGTTTAATAAAGTGTATTACCTGGGTCTCTGTGGCCGTGTGTGCGTGTACGTGTGTCCGGGTGTTCTCCAAACATAAACATAAACATAAACTGCCTGGGGCACAGTGATGGTGGATTAGCACCACCCCCAAGCTCCCCACTACAGACCATGCAAAAAATATGCAGCAAAATATAGTTAGTTGTATATGAAAGATCAGGAGAAGTTGCACAACTCTCAACATTAATTAGAGGAATTAAAACCATCACAAACAGCAAACAAACTAACGCAGAGACGTGATGTTTCCCCACATCTCCTTTGAGTTAATTAACACTCCATGCTCTATGGGGGATGCCAGAAATAGAGTGTAAAATAAAAATATTTACAGCGGGTAAACTTGTCTGATTTCTAGGCAACTAGCATTATGGCAATATAATTCTCAAAATATATTCTATACCTAAATACTGTTTACATTTTAAAGGAACATTAAAATTAAACATCTCAGTTTTGCCTAATTTGTTTTATTTTTACTCACTGTGACAGATAAATACATTTCCCAGAGTACTGGTGCAAATTGTTGTTCACCAGGAATACCACAATAAACAAACTTGTAACGTGAAATGACAAAATAGCAAATAAATCTGCTTGACGCACACATGCACACAGAGATGTTACAGTTGACTCACACAGTTTCATGGACTAAACTACAGCAACTAAACTTCAAGAGGCAGCCGACCTTTTTACAGTACAATCGATTAAAGGCATATCCAAGTTTCCTGTGTTATTAGATTTTTGCACTCTTTATGCAGAAAGCATTATTCTTTCTTCCCTTCTCTCTCTTTCCCCCCTTCTGTCTCACACTCCCAACTTCTCTCTCACTCCCCCTTCTCTCTCTCTCACTCCCATGAGTATTATTTATGTATGCAGTACATTTCATAAAACATTTAATTTTATAAATATCTAAAGATCCCTCTGATGATTATGTCGGCACCCTGCATGCAGCATTAGGAGAGCAATTTTTAAATCATTACACACCTTTGGTGCCTTCCTCAGCCAATAGGAGAGTACTGATGTCGGCGCTGAAGTCACTGCTGGGATGTGCTTCCTGCTACAGTCTGTTCTCTGTCTGTGCTGCCCACGCCCTTCACCACAGGCACACTACATATGCCAGGCTGCTTTGCAGCAGAAACAGGAACCCCAGAGGTTTATTCAAATGTATCAGCTGCAGTGCTTTCTCATTTTAATTTTTTTTAATTTTATGCTAATTTAGCCTGGGTTTGGAGAGGGTGTTAGCCCTAATTTTCAATTGTCAGAAATATTTACTAACTTCAAGGTAAGTGTTTAAATGTTTATTCTGGTATTTTTTCATGCAAAACCTTTTTTCATACTCTATTAATTCTCCTCTATCAGATGCATTCATAATCCAGCTAACTTAGATATGCCTTCAATGACATATAGGCTTAATTGTTTATTTAATAATTAAAAATCTGAAGCTTTACCTGAATAAATAGTTTCCTTATAACATCATAGGCTTCCCTGATATTTTAAATCTATACAGACCACTACTGGTAGTGCCTTATTCTATAGATATGAAACAACTCATACAAATCATATTTCACTTTATTTTGCCCAAAAAGCACCAAGACTTCCCAACAAATGTAATACACTTGATCATTATGTATTGTCTGCTCCCAATGTCAGCAAGTCCCATGCATAACAGTTACAGACCATTAATGACATACTACCAATAACATGTTCCACTGGACACAACTAGGAGACCTACCAGCTCATCCCTTAAATGAAATACTGCATGGATTTTATTCATTTATCCATGTAGACAATACGCCAAAAAACGAGGATTGAGCATGTTATTTAAAAAAACAAAAACTTAATTTTAATGATGGTAAAATATTAATTGTATTCCATATCACTCCATTTGAAGCTCTGATCAAGTAGTAATGTCCTCATTTGCTGCTGAGTCACTCTAGGAGAATTCTATGTAAGGTATCCTTTAAAACTTTAAAATCTACTCTGGAAGCAAAACCCAGACAGGAACAGAATTAGTCACTTCCCTAAAGTTTTGGTCTAAACTTCAACTTAGATACAGGGGGCCTCATTCTATTAGCGGCCGTAGGAGATGCGGGGCCGCAAGGACCGGCCGCAAGCTATTCGGCTATTCTATTCCCCTCCGGCCGGAGATTCCGGCAGGCTTGCGGCCGGCGCCTTGCGGCCGCTCGCACCAG
This sequence comes from Discoglossus pictus, assembly GCA_027410445.1. Lineage (NCBI taxonomy): Eukaryota > Metazoa > Chordata > Amphibia > Anura > Alytidae > Discoglossus > Discoglossus pictus. The sequence continues at coordinate 127,011,659 of CM050169.1, read as the reverse complement.
AGGAAAGCCTTTGATCTAAAACGGCCGCAAGAGAATCGGCCGCAAGAAAATCCTATTTGCAATTCAATTGCTCCGGGAACCCTCTCTGCAAGGCTAAAACCGAGCCGCAGCTTACTTGCAGGAAAAAGGTCCCGCTAGCACCAATTAAGCACAAAATATAGCCCAAATAAAGCCATCATGCACTCTGAGGAGACTATAAAGTGATTTTAGGTGTTAGCAAAAATAGCACAACATTCCCCTATACTTAAATCCGTAAATAAATTATTTTTTAATATATGTCAAATATCCATGTAAAAAGTCCAGAGGGCTTGGAGCACCTCAGACCCGCCCACGCTGCGGCCGGAAAATAAACAGTTAATGTCAACTCGGGTTTGGGCTAATGTGCAAGCTTGAGAGTGGGTTACTTTTAATCCTCATGTCCCCCAATATGATCCCTAGCGTTTACAGAGCTTTACAGAGCTGTCTTCAATTTATTTTTGACTTTTAAGATTTCTGAGCTTACGGCCGGTAGCAAGATTTACGGCCGGCTGTAAGAGGAGATCCTTGCAGGGCCGTATAATTGAATTGCGAGGTAACGGGACCCCCGCAAGGAATCGCAGCCTTGCGGACGTTTTACGGCCGATAATAGAATGAGGCCCAGACTAATTACTGCCCAATCTCCCATGTGCAAATTGGGACAGCTATTATTAATGTGTTTAAAGTAAAATTAAAGGGACTCTTTTGGCAGATTTAGTTTAAATAATTTAACTAGATTCATTTTAACCCCATCAATGTAATTATAATATAAAATATAGTCCCAACTTTAAGCTGTTCAAATAGGGTGCAAAATCTCACAGCTGTAACCTAAATACACACCACAGGGCAGGGACTTCCCACTACTAGTGTCTCATGTTGCTCAGACACAAAACTAGCTGGTTTTTTTTTACTGCATGAGACACTGGTAGTTTGAAGCCACTCCCCTGTGGCTGTTACTTTTTGCTTAGAGCGTGAGAAACTGGTAGTATGAAGCAATCCCTCACCTGTAGGTGTGGCTTTACGCCACAACAGTGCAAGATGGCAGCTATCATGTGTGAAAACAGGACAAGAGGAGGCTCAAAAACATGATAATATGTTATTCAGGAGGTCTCATAAAAGTCAGAGAAATGTACATTTTATATCACAATTACATTGAGGTGGAAAAAATAAATTATATCACCGAACTAAAACATTTATATAGCATACAAAGGACTTAAAAGCATATCCAAGTTTCATGGATTAATGCATATCTGCACTCTATAGGCAAAAAGCAGCCTTTATGTATGCAGCACATCTCATAAAACATGTTATTATTATTAATATCTAAAAATCCCTCTAATAATTATGTTGACACCCCACCACAGGCCCTTTATTCCAACCCAATTAGCATGCAGCATTAGGGAATCAATGCAACCCATTATTCATCTGCTGTTCTTCCTCAGCCAATAGGAGAGTAGTGATGTCATCCCCCAGGTCACTGCTGGGATATGACTCCCTGCTGCTTCCTGCCTGTGCTGTGCTGCTGCCATAGCACCTAGCATAGTGCCACACTTCATATCCCAGGCTGCTTTGCAGCACAAACAGGAACCCCCGACTTTAAATTCAATGTTTCAGCTAACTTGATTGGCCAAAACAATTTATGAAATGAATGCTAATGTAGCCTTGGTTTGGAGGGGGTGTTAACCCTAATTTTCAACTGTCGGAAATTACAAGATATTTTGCTAACTTCAAGATAAGTGTTTAATTGCTTATTTTAGTATTTTTTCATACACATTTTTTTATTGTGAAGAACCCTTTTCTTTCTTTAAGGTGGAATCTTTTTACTTCTAACCTCAAGGGATGTCCTCTTGTCAGTTGAAAACCTCTTGGCACAAAAAGCTTGCTTGACAAATCTTTATACTGCACCCTGGATGGTAATCATATCTCCTCTTAGACGCCTTTTTTCTAGAGAAAACAAGTTTAATTTGGTTAGTCTTTCTTCATAACTTAGCCCCTCCATTCCCCTTATTAGTTTTGGTGCCCAAAATTGTACTCCATATTCCAAATGAGGCCATACTAGAGGTTTGTATACTGGTAGAACTATATATGCTTCCCTTGCTTCTATACCCTTCTTAATACATGCTAATATTTTACTTGCCTTTGCAGCTGCTGCTTTGCTTTGAGCACTGTTACCTAGGTGGTTGTCCACAAGCACTCCCAAATCCATTTCAATAACTGATACACCTAGATTTGCTCCATTAAGTTTATACATTTCACTGCTATTTTTCCTTCCCAGATGCATAACTTTACATTTATTCGTATTAAATCTCATCTGCCATTTAGATGCCCATTCCTCAATTTTATGTAAATCCCTTTGGAGGGAAAGCACATCATTATCTGATTTAATTACCTTGCACAACTTCGTGTCATCAGCGAAAATGGAGACACCACACTCCAATCCCACCTCTAAGTCATTAATAAATATGTTAAAAAGCAGAGGACCTAATACTGAACCCTGAGGAACCCCACTTACCACATTTGTCCAATCGGAGTATGTTCCATTTACAACCACCCTTTGCTTCCTGTCTTTTAGCCATCTCTCAATCCATGAGCAGATATTTACTGCAATTCCTGTATCTCTTAGTTTGCACACTGTATCAAAAGCCTTTGCAAAATCCAAAAAGACTACATCCACTGAGTTGCCTTGATCCAGGTTCCTACTAACCTCCTCATAGAAACAAATTAGATTTGTTGATTCCTACTTATAATCCTGTTCAAATAGACATATTCTTGTATATTATCCCTTATTAACTCTTCTAAAAGCTTCCCCACTACAGAAGTGAGGCTCACTCGTCTATAATTCCCCGGATTTGCTCCTGCTCGCTTTTTACATATAGGTGTCACATCTGCTTTTCTCCAGTCATCTGGTAGAGAGCCTGTGTTGAGTGAATCTTGAAAAATTAAATATAATGGTTTGGCTATTACAGAACCCAGTTCCCCCAGTACCCGTGGATGTATTCCATCAGGACCTGGAGCTTTATTAACATTTATTTTTTCCTCTTTTGGATTACTTCGTGTGATAACCAATTATTTGGCAAAGGTAGTGTAGCCTCATTATGTTGCAGTGTCCCAACCACTGGTACCTCCCTTGAATACCAAAGAAAATAACCTATTTAGATCATCTGCCTTTTCCTGGTCACTAATTTTCAGACGGCCTGTGTCACATTGTAATATTCTATAGCTTCCTTCCTCACCTTCTTCCCCATAATATATTTAAAAAATATTTTAGGGTTAGTCTTACTCTCTTTTGCAATTCATTTTTCATTTTCTATATTCATTTTCCAGTCTAATAGCGCTTTTGCAAGCCTTGTCGATTTCCTTGTACTCCCGTAAAGCAGTCTCTGTCCCCTCTTGTTTGTATAATTTTTTTTATTTTTTATAATTTATAATTTATTTGTTTTCAGACAAACATGACAAAACAAAAAAAAACAAGACAGGACAATATACAAAGTAAATCACATCTTAACAACCTGATAGAATTGCTGGCATATTTAAAAACAAGATGTCTAGAATATTCCACCAACCATTATGTGCAACACAAAAAAAAAAAAAAATTATATATAATTTAAATGCCTGTTTTTTACTCCGTATCTTGATCTTTAAATCATTGTTAAGCCACATTGGATGTGATTTACTCCTTTTACTTTTATTCCCACTTGGTATATGGTGATAAATATGTATATTTAGTAAGGATTTAAATGTTGTCCATTTATGTTCAGTGTTTTTACCTATCAGTTTTCTGTCCCAGTCTATAGTTTGTATGGCTGCCCTTAGAACGTTAAAATCTGCCCTTTTAAAATTAAGAGCTTTTGTTGGCCTTTTAAAATTTTGTTTTTTTAATTCAATCTCAAATGAGACTGTGTTGTGATCACTGTTTCCCAAAGGTTGCCCTATTCCAACATTTGATACTATATCAATATTACTTGTGATAACTTAATCCAAGATAGCCTCATTTCTAGTAGGTTCTTGTATAACCTTGGCCAGATAATGATTCCTGAGTGTACTCAAGAACCTGCTCCCCTTAGCTGAACTGCTGATCTCATTTATCCAGTTTATTTCAGGGTAATTAAAATCTCCCATTATTAGAATTTGCCCAGATTTTTCCAATCTGTAACAATAATTGTATTTCCTCACTTTCAGCTATATTTGGGGATTTATAGCATTCTCCTACTAATATTCTTTTGGAATTTGCTGCTCCGCTATTTAACTCTACCCACAAACATTCAACTTTATCACTAGGTCCACCATAAATATCTTCTCTGTCTATAGGCTTAAATTCTGGCTTAACAAACAGACAAATCCCTCCTCTTCTTTTACCATTGCCTCTAACTTTCCTAAATAGGTTATAACCATCCAGATTAAAAGCCTAGTCATGAGATTCATCCCACCACGTTTCGGTAATGCCTATTAAATCCCATTTTTTGTTAATTGCTAATAGTTCTTATTCTCCCATTTTTCCTGGCAAGCTTCTGGCATTAGCAAGCATACACCTTTTGTTATGAGTCTGTAGTTCTGAAGTGCCTGCCACTGTACTTGAGTTACTTAGTACTACCTCCCTATTGACTATGCTACCCCTCCCCCATCTCCTCCCCTATGAGTTGTTAATTCATCCCTTATACCCTCTACACTTTCTAACCCATTATTTATATCTAGTCCCCCCCACTTACTAGTTTAAAAACTCCTCCAGCCATTCTACCATCCTATCCCCTAATATATATATATCTATATAAACACATATATATATATATATAGATATATATATATATATATATATATATATATATATATATATTAGCGACTTGCCCGTCAAAAAATTACGGTCAATAAAATTGTAAGGCTGGGAATGCTGTTTGCCACACAATGTAAGGTTTTTGGTCATCTGAGCACCTTCGACACACATTGCAAGCCATGCACTGTGCGCCTTCGGCACCCATCGCAAAGCTTACAATGAGCTCCTTTGGCGCTCATTGCGAACCTCTACCCTGGTCTGAGCACCTTTGGCGCTCATTTTAAGGGCTGCACTGATCGACTTTGGCGCTCATAGTGAGCCTCTCCCCTTGTGAACTTTTGCTCCGTTAAGCACCCTCGGAAATCATTGTGAGCCCCACGCTGAACGCCTTTGATGCTCATTGCGATCCTCTCCCCTGGTCTTTTTTATATATATATATATATATATATATTTTTTTTTTTATTAGAATAGATTAATTAATTAATAAAATAATACATTAATATATTTTAACTATTTGTAATTAATATATCCAGCAAGCAATATCCTGAAGAGCTAACAATCTGTTGTGTACATTTGCACTTTTGCTGACCTAAGTGTCAGCAATGCATCGTTTTCCTTTTTGCAAGTGTTACAGGATGTAATTTTTCTACGCGTTTTTTTTTTCAAACTGCTACGGGTCTTTCATTGTGAATTTTGTAATTGAGATTTCTTTTGATGTGTATTTCCGTGGGTCGTAGGAATGAGCGCCTATGGCGCTCATCTCCACCAGCGCAGGGAGCACCTTAGATACTGCTCTGTACAATCAAGTGGTGAAGGTGTACTTTTGCTCCTCTGAGCACCTTCGGCGTTCATTGGGAGCCTCTCCGCTCATGTACTTTTGTTGGTCTGAGCACAATTGGCGCTCATTTTAAGGGCTGCACTGATCGACTTTGGCGCTCATAGTCAGCCTCTCCCCTTGTGAACTTTTGCTCCGCTAAGCACCCTCGGAAATCATTGTGAGCCCCACGCTGAACGCCTTTGATGCTCATTGCGATCCTCTCCCCTGGTCTTTTTTTTTTATATATATATATATATATATTTTTTTTTTTTTATTAGAATAGATTAATTAATTAATAAAATAATACATTAATATATTTTAACTATTTGTAATTAATATATCCAGCAAGCAATATCCTGAAGAGCTAACAATCTGTTGTGTACATTTGCACTTTTGCTGACCTAAGTGTCAGTAATGCGTGAACTGTGTAGTGTAAATAGGCTGCGTGTGCAAGGGCAAACTGTTTGTTTAGCTGTGTAATTCCGCATTTTGTAATGGTAATGTTATTAGTTGTAAGGTAGTGTTGTAAAATGGCGGCGATTGTCTATGTGTTACGCGGGTGTGGAGCATTTTCCGTTGTCCCTAATAGTATATTTTATAGCTTGTATGCAGTGTTTTGCGTGTTTAGGGGTCTGGTAGCCTCGTTTTTGTTTTTTTCATCCACCATTTTTTTTGTCACTTAGTGTTTTACGAGTGGCGAAAATCTGTAAATTGTGTTTAAATTGTCGTGCAACCTCACTCTCAGACGTCCTGGCTGTCCCCTCGTGCTGTGTGTAATGTTTTTTTTTTGTGTGTTTTTGTAGTTTTTGTATGTGCACGGTTCGGCCATTAACTTTTTTTTTTTTGGACCTTGTATTATTTTTTTTTGTAAGTGCCGTGGGTCGTATTTTTTTTTGTAAGTGTCGTTTTCCTTTTTGCAAGTGTTACAGGATGTAATTTTTCTACGCGATTTTTTTTTCAAACTGCTACGGGTCTTTCATTGTGAATTTTGTAATTGAGATTTCTTTTGATGTGTATTTCCGTGGGTCGTAAAATCTCCACCAGCGCAGGGAGCACCTTAGATACTGCTCTGTACAATCAAGTGGTGAAGGTTTTCAGTTTTTTTATTTTAATATATTTTCATGGCTTTATAATTGTTTTTAAATGCAACTCAATTTTTACTTCTTTTTGTTTTATCTATATTACAAATGCACCCCTCAAAATGCTAATCTTATGGGTACACGTTCTCAGGTACTGAAGGGTCCATAAATTACAAGCTCCTTCTAAATTCATGTATTTTCTCTCCATTGTAGTAATAAATACCAGCTATGGTTTTCTTTGAAGTTAGAGTGTTTGAAGAAACCAAAGGACCAAACTGACGTCTTTGGCTGTTTCAAACAGAGTATATTACCATTTGTAGGGTCTAGAAAACTCCAGAGATGGGGGTACCAGATCATCTTATCCGCCTCCTGAGGAATCTGTATGTGGACCAAGAAGTCACGGTCAGAACCGAACATGAGGCAACAGAATGGTTCAAGGTCGGGAAAAGTGTGCAACAAGTATTATCACTTTATCTATTCAACTTATATGCAGAGTACATCATGCGTACAGCTGGACTGGATGAATCCAAAGCCGGAATAAATATTGCTGGAATGAATATCAACAACCTCAGATACGTGGATTATACTACTCTGATGGCTGAGGAGGAACTAAAGGATGAGGGTAAAAGAAGAGAGTGCAAAAGCTGGCCTGCTACTCAATGTTAAAAAGACAAAGATCGTGGCAAATGGCAATCTCACTTCCTGGCAAATAGACAGAGAAGAAGTGGAGCCAGTGACAGATTTTATTTTCCTGGAATCCAAGATCTCTGCAGATGGTGACTACAGGGTTGCAATTAAAATACTTTTATTTCTGGGGGAGGAAAGATATGGCATGCTTGGACAAGCTAGTACAAAGTAAAGATATTACACTATCAACAAAGGTTTGCACAGTTAGAACTATGGTATTCCCAGTAGTAAGATACAGGTGTGAGAGCTGGAGCTGAGTGCACTAACATTGACACCTTTGAATTGTGTTGTTGGGGGAAGCTACTTAGAGTCCCTTGGACTGTAGGAAGAGCTAATAAATCAGTACTTCAGGAAATCAAGACAAACTGGAAGGTATGATCTTGAGGCTGAAGCGCAAATATTTTGGCCATATCATGACGGATTCCTTAGAGAAGACTCTGATGCTGGGGAAGATTAAAGGCACAAGAAGAAGGGGACAACAGAGATGGAGATGGATAGATAAAGTCACTGGAGCAATGAACATGAGCATGATAAAGCTCACAGAGGCGTGGCCTGACCGATGTGCCAGGCGTGCTGCGGTCACAGAAAGTCGGACATAACTAAATTACTAAACAATAACAACAAATAGAGCCAGGAGGCTTATTTTGTATTTAGGATTTGTAGGCCTCCATTTTATGTTGTTAGTGTCCCAAATTTTTTTTTCTTTAGACTATTTCTGTTCTTCTACTGGGACACTCGTAGTTTTTTTAAGTTTCTTGTAAGGATTTGTCTCACTGTGAGCACTTGCAGAGTCTCACCTCAATAAATAATAGGTTCAGTAACTCTTACAGGAGCCATGTAATCAAGATAGACATTAGCAGCCTTATTAAATTGCGATTCGGTACATTTAAAAGGGCTCTATATAAGCACATAGCATATTTTTTTTACAGACGTTTTTAGTTAGTGAAGACCTTGCTTTTGGATGGAAGTTCACTAACTAAAAACTTCTGTAAAAAAATATGCTGTGTGCTTAAATAGAGCCCTTTTAAATTTGCAGAATCGCAAGTTAATAAGGCTGTAAGCCATTTTTTTACCAAATAAAATGTACACATTTATTTGTCAAACCTTTTGAATATTTCTTAATCAGACATAAGAGTACATGTTTTAACTGAGGAATTGCTGTGACAAAGCAGTAATTCAAAATAATGTAAAACGGTCAGTAATAACACATAATTTACAAATTAATTGTTATATAAAAATATTTTCTCACTGGGAATGTTTGCTTCCTAAGTGTACCTATTGGTCTTTGCTTTTATTTTTATGCTTTTATTGCTAATTACTCTTTGGGTTTCTGCACATGCTCAGGTTTCTTCTAGTATATGTTTTGGGGCTAAGAACAATGTAACTGCCTTTTTTAAACAAACCTGGGCATGTTCAGTACTCTATGCAATAATAAGGAATACATAGTAATGATTATAATCTAGCACAAAAATAAAAGCAAGGGCTTAGTGGGAGAATTAGAAAGGCTGTGGAATCCATGTTGTTCTGTGTCTATTCTAAACCTTAAGTAAGTGGCACAAGATTTTTGTCAGACATTGACAAATTGATGGGTTCTGTAAAGAATATGTTAAGAGTTATAAGAAAACATAAATTTAGTTAATGTTTTGCTTAATATAATGTAATCTACAACATAACTATGTATTATATTAAAATGTTTGGTTTCTGGGCAGAGACCATTTAGTTACACACGGATACTCTTTTAGTCTAATCTCTCTCCCTGTTACAAAATAAAGTGATTTGTTTTTTTTTATACCCTTAAGCAGACCACTGGATAGTTTCCTCCACACGGCTGATTCATAGAAGAATAATAAACTTTGATATATGTTTTTTCAGTTAGAAAATGCGATCTGAGCTTTCAAAATGTCATTAGTTTTATAGTGTGTGTTTGCGTCGTTCAGTTGTGTCCGACTCTCAATGACCACAGCACAACATGCAGATCCACTTGGTATTCATGGCAGAGATACTGGAGTGGGTTGCCAGTTCCTTCTCTAGTGGGCCATAGCATACAGCTCCTGGTATTCCTAGGTGGTCTCCCATACAAGTACTGACCAGGCCCAACCCTGTTTGGCTTCACAGTGGTGTGACCTCTTGGTTCCCTGACTGGTATTGAACCCAGGTTGCAGCAAAGTGAAAGCAGCAAATCCTAAACACCGGACCACTAGCTAACTCTAATTTTATGGTGTAATTGTCATTAAATATACTTTGTTAAATAACCTTTGTTTTCCCTTTTAATTTGGTGACTCATAAAACGTAATAAACTCAGTAGCTCTCTGCAGGCTGATGACAGGAGATGATCCACCTCACAATCTGGCTTTATTCAGTGGAGATTATCAGCTGATTGTTGTTGTATATTTAAAATATACATATTTGAAGAACTACACTTGAAAATATGTTTGCTGAATGTAAAAAAATAACAGACCCTCTAATTTATTATATTTTATTATTTTATTACATTTCCTGAGGTAGAAGAGCCTTTGCACAGGAGAAATGTGGCATCTAGAACTGCCATTGTTTTCATTATGTCTATTGCAAGGCTGACTAGTTGCATACTGAGGGCCTCATTCTATTATCGGCCGTAAATCGTCCGTAAGGCTGCGATTCCTTGCGGGGGTTCAGTTAACTCGCGATTCTATTATACGGCCCCGCAAGGATCTCCTTTTACGGCCGGCCGCATATCTTAGAACCGGCCGTAATCTCAGAAATATAAAAACGCAAAAATAAATTCAAGCCTGCACTGTACAGCTCTGTAAATGCTAGGGATCATATTGGGGGACATGAGGATTAAAAGGAACCCACTCTCAAGCTTGCACATCTGCCCAAACCCGAGTTCAAATTAACTGTTTATTTTCCGGCTGCGGCGTGGGTGTGTCTGAGGTGCTCCAAGCACTCTGGACTTTTTACATGGATATTTTACGGATATTAAAAATAAAATATTTTACGGATTTGAGTACAGGATAATTATGTGCTATTTTTTCTAACACCTAAAATCCCTTTATAGTCTTCTCAAAGTGCAGGATGGCTTTATTTGAGCTATTTTATGTGCTTAATTGGTGCTAGCGAGACCTCTTTCCTGCAAGTAAGCTGCGGCTCGTTTTTAGCCTTGCAGAGAGGTTTCCCGGAGCAATTGAATTGCAAATCTCTTGCGGCCGTTTTAGATCAAAGGCTTTCCTCCGGCGCGAGCGGCCGCAAGAGATAGCAAGGCACCGGCCGCAAGCCTGCCGGAATCCCCGGCCGTAAGGGAATAGAATGGCAGAATAGCTTGCGGCCGGTCCTTGCGGCCCCGCAACGGCTGCGGCCGATAATAGAATGAGGCCCTGAGAAAGTAGCCGCAGAATCAGCTGAGAAGAAAATGGAAGCCTGAAATAAAAAATAATTGCAAGTAAAAGTAAAGGCTGTGTTCATTTTTAGTTTTCTTCCTAAAACCATTTTTTTTTTAATGATTTAGTTCAGTCATTCAAAAACCATATAGATAAACAATAACCACAATGGCCCTTTAAAAAGCTGGAGCCCTTGCACACAGTATTGTATGGTGGTGTCGTGCAAGGCTGAACTGGTAGGAAATGAAAAAAATAAAAAAGCAAAATGAAAATAATAATTTATAATCTCCGCAGTGCCCTAGTGTGCACTGGTCTCCTTCAGGAATAAATTAAAAATAAATAAATTATTAAAACCCTTCTAATTTCAGGATGGTAAAATGTGTTAAACAACTGATCCAGAAACGTCATCTTCTGCAGAGAATCAATTTACACTCTGCGTGTTCCTGGCACGGAAAATTCTCCATCCCGCTCCTCAAAATCTACCAACCATTTTAATGCAAAACTCTGTCCGTTTTTTTGCCATTCTGGGCACACAGAGTAGAGGACGGCTCTCGGCTCTGTGTGTGGGGGGATTGCAGGGAGTTTCATACATTTTATTAAGGCTACACAATAATAGCAATGTGGGGTGTTTGATGCATTGTGGGACATGGTTATCAATCACTCTGGTTATAAAACAAACATTCAGATATATCACTAATGGTGGAGCTGAATAACACGTCTTGCTCTATATCTGCAAAATAACCGCTGTAAAAAGTGTTACGATGTACTAATGTACATAAATGCTGCCGGCTTCATGTACAGTCTCAGCATAGTTGATGCTGAAATGGTCAAGGCTATGTCTTAGGCAACAAGTGGGTCTGATCCGGAGGGACAAGTTGGTCTGATATAGAAAGATGACCCTGATGAGTGAGGTATCTGTGTAGTGAGCAGCCAAACCAAGGTTTACAAATGAGACACAGCTCTAGGAGCCAATAGAAAATGGGAATGTCATGAATATTATAATGAGTGAAAGTGTCATAACCTGTGGCAAGGAAACAGAGGTATATATAAAGAAATAGATTTTTATTTATTAATATTCTAGTCAAGTGCCTGTCATAAATGTGTCTCCCCCCCTTCCCTGTGTCTTTCCCCTCTCCTTCCTCCCCTGTGTCTCTTTACCTCCCGCTCCCTCCCCTTTGTCTCTTTCCCCTCCTCCTTCCACTGTGTATCTTTCCTCCCTCCTCCCTCCCTCGCCTGTCTCTTTCCCCCTCCTCAATTCTTCCCTCCATCCCCTGTGTCTCTTTCCCCTCCTCCATCCACTGTGTCTCTTTCCCCTCCTCCTTCCCTCGCTCCACTATGTCTCTTTCGCCTCCACCCCCCAACCCCCAGCGTGCAATGCTCACCTCCCTTCCTTCCCTCCCCCATCTCTCTACCCCCCATGTTTCTCTCCCACCTTCTCCCCTGTCTCTTCTGTCTCCCCCATGTCTCTCTACCATGTGTCGCTCATTGGGCGCAATGGACATGCAGGGCTCACATCGTGCTTTGCGCATGCTCTACTCGCGTTGCTCAATGCGCATGCGCTTTTTACATAGTGTGTAACCTCCCGCCGCCAATGCACATGCAGGAGCGTTACACACTGTGAAAACTATTATAGGTGATTTTGATATTAAAAAGATGTGACAATTGTATTTATAGCTTTAATAAATAAAGATGTGTTATTTTGTGTTAAAATGTGATACATTTATAGACAATACATTAGAGTATTTGTTCCTAGGCAATGTGGTTTCATGACGTGTATTAACCCCTTGAGTACTGGGTTGTGTGTTACCCAGTATTTTGTATCATAAAACAGGCTTAATACTAACACAACACATTTTTGAATTACACATATATTGATATTGCATTGTTAAGTGTCCCTTAATGTTGAAATGTCATCATTTTGTAGTGCTTTTTACAGTTATGGCACTGCTCTGATTTACAAGTGATCCTTAAAATCTTATTACATAGGGGTTTAGATGTCAGAGTGTCAGGGAGAAACTCGTAGCAGTGACATAGGCGTTCTCTTGCAATGTTTTAGGGATGGGGGATTAACATAGCTAGGTAGGATTTACTGTGCTACTCAGAATTTCTTTTGCAGAGATTTACATAGGGCCCTAAGAGCCCTATTCTATTTGAGACAGGTAAACTAGTGACAAATGTACATTTTTCTGCAGGCACTTTTTACAGTAATGTTACACATTTATTTAATGCTCACCAACCGTAATATTACTGAGCACAGCCACATCTCTTAAACCCATGAAGTCCTTGAAGTAAAGTTACAAGGCTCAGGATTATGTGTAAGGCTGTGCTCAGTAATATTACTGAGTACAACAACACTCACACTTCCATGTATGGATGGAATCTCCAAAGACCGATTCACTGCTCACTCGCTGATCGCCCCTTTCCCCGCTCAAACTCCATCCCCTTTCCCTGATCACCCAATCTCCATCATTATCTCAATGGATCCCCATGGAATCTAAAATGTGAACCTCATGCAACAGAGGGCATTAAAAGACCCAGCTGTACCTAAAAGTTAATCCCCACGAGGAGGGTCCCTATCACACCCCCATGGCACCTAAAATGAACCCAAGTAAGACTTCCGTGACATCTGAATTATTAAGCCATGCCACGGGATCCATCAAGGACCTCAGCCACACCTAAATAACCCTTGCCGCAGGGGTCCTTAAAGGACCCCCACAGCACCTAATAATACCATGTGTGTGTCTATACAGACCCCTATGGTATTCCTATTAACCCCTTGGATACCATGGCGGTCTATACAGACTCCCGTGGTATCCCCATTAACCTGTGCCTACCATGGGGGCCTATCTAGTTCTTTAACATTTTAGGTGCCATGGTGGTCTCTATGGTTATGTAGAAGGGGATGATTGGGCTGACTGTTTTTTGAGCAGGAAAGGGGGGGGGGGTCGGTAGTTAGCATAGAAGGGGAATGCAGTCGCAAAGACAGTTTTATGCCTTTACAAGTGCTCTGAAGAACTTGCAATATATATATATATATATATATATATATATATATATATATATATATTTTAAATCAGGAATATTAGGAGTTGCGAGTACCAAGTCATTTTTAGTGATTTGGAATTAAGCAGTTTCTTGGAGCTCAAGCAACTTGTAATATTCAGCATGTGTGACAATTTATGGGAAATAGAATAGGGCTCTAAATTAGTTTAGTTTTGCACTGATATCTGTAGAGTACATTTGAACTGCAGATAAATCTCTCAATGATTTATCTATAACTGTTACTACTAGTAGTGGTATGTTTGATGGTGTAGGCTCTCTTCATCCCCACAACTAACAGATAAGGTCTCAGAAACTGTCTCCAGTCTCAAGACTGGCTGCTGAGAACCACTATATATTAAATACTGGAATATTGAACACATTTTACAGTATGAGGAAAGTAAGATTTTGATCAATGGAAAACAATTTCAATTGTCTGTTTCTGAGTCAGGAAGGACCTTATTAATTAGTGACCAGTTGAAGTCTGCATAAGTTTGAATAGATAGGATTTATGTCTCCACTGCTGTGTAGTATACCTCTTAATATGAGGTTAAATCTTCCTATTTATCAGCTACCATGAGTCCCAACTTGTGCCTGGAAGGAGTACTAATTAACAGCAGACAGTAATTAGAGATCCAACTGATTAGCCAAAACAGAGGGGATTTTTTTCCAAACACAATGGATTAAATCAACTCAAAAAAATGTGTATTCAGTGTATGCATTGATCCCAATGATAAGCGATCAGTCTGCATAGTTGAAATAGTTGATTAAGAAGATTTACTGCTGTACAAAATTGACTTCTGGTGCATGGTCACTAAATGATGCAAGAGTTGACTGATGAAAAATGATGATCCCTCTGCAGTTTGTCTTCTTTACTCTGCTCAGGATGTCCCGCACAATCTCATACAGTTCTAGATCTCTTTCTCTTTAAGAACCTTCCTAAATACTAGCCCCGCACATCTGGAACACACAGCTGCACAACATCAGAGAAATCCCTAATGTCATCATTCTCAAGGCTCAGCCTAAAAATCTAATCTTTAAAGACACTGCTCCCCCCCCCCCCCTTAGATGATTCACTGGTAACCATTTGGTAGCTATCCTTATGCACTTTTATCACAGTGTGTCCATATTCGTCTTTTCCCCCATATAGTGAGAATGTAAATACTTCCTTTGCAGGGACTACTTAAGCCATTAGTTTTTTGTTTGTTTTTTATGCATTTTGTTGTCATCTAATTGTTTTATACCCTGTCTCTGTAAAGCACTGTGCACATCAATGGCATTTCCTACCCCTATTTTCTAACTCTGCTTGCTTTTTATATTCTGTGTTAATACTCAGTTTTCTTCCTATTCTCGCTTCCTTGAATATTTTCCTCTGTTCTGTTGCTATGTCCTATTACTACTCTTTGTTATATTTATATTTCTACTAATTTACTATACTTTTTTGTCTATTCTCTATCCAATTTTTGGCCCCTGCTCCTACTGTGTCATACTCTTTGCCCCCATGTTGATGCTTTTTAACCCTATGGTGTGTTGCTATATCCTATTCCTACTCTCTGTCTCTATGTACTATTCCCTCACTCTATACCTTTATGTGGTTCCTTCTCTATCCAGTCTATATTTCCTACTTACTGTTCTTTTCTCTGTTCCTATTCTTTTCTCTGCTCTATATTTCTTTCTTCAGTTTCTAATTTCTGTTAATTTTCGGTTTGTATGATAAAGGTACTAGCGTTACAGGTGTGTGGGGGCCCGATAAGGAAGAGGGCCCTGAAGTCTCCTGATGCATGCACATGTTGACATAGGTTACATGCTCAGGCTGACACCTCCCTCTTTCTTCATGAGCCTGTGTTCAGCAACAGACACTGCCTGCACCAGACAGAAAAGAGGGATAACTTGTAAAAGGTTTGAAAAAGATCTTTACCCTTGAATATTTTGTAGGAAAAACGAATATATCATAATTAAATTCAGGCACTGCTATATCTGTGGATTCTCTTTTGTATGTATATGAAATGATTGATATCGAACCTTTATGGCTCTGTATTTTTGGATGCAATCAATATTCCACAAATATATAAATACTATGAATGTATGTGTTTTGTGGGCCCTGGCTATACATTTATACTGGGCCCCAAGATTTCTGATGATTGTCTGTTTTCTATTATTATGTTCTGTTGCTTCACTCTCTTACATTATTTTTCTAGTTGCAGTATTAGCCACCTACCGTCCATTCCTGTGTTATATTGCAATCTCTGTTCCTACATTGTGGCCCTATGTTGTTCCTATATTTTCTTGCTTTATTAAGTTTATTATGTTCTGCTCCCAGTCTGTTTGTTGCTATTCTGTTATAAATTATGGGCCCTATTAAATTCCAGCCTCGTAAATAAGAGGCTTCTACTTAAGCCCTACGTACTGCAAAGTTTCTCTAACTTACAATGCTATTAAATTAGCCCTGCTGCGAGCAACGTATGAGCTACGCAGCAGGGCCGTACGTATCTACACTGCGTAAATGTACATGAGGAGTGACAGCCTGCGAGATGATATCGCAGGCTCCCACTCCTCATCAATTGCTGCGGGGGTCCTAAAAGGGACCTCCGCGGCAGTCCCCCACATAAGCCCTGCCGTGGGGGTACTCCGAATACCCCCCCGGCACCTAAAATTAACCCCCCCTCAATGCGGGGGTCCCCGTCGGGACCCCCGAAGTGTCCTCACATGAACACCTTGCTGCAGGGGTCCATAGGAACCCCCGCAGCCCCCACACATTAACCCCTTGCAGCGGGGGTCCTCGATCGGCACCGATCAGGCCCCCCGCTGCATTTCAAACTTTTAAATTCCCCGCCGCGGCTCCTTAAAGGGGCCGCGGCACACTATTACCCAATCCCGGCCGCGGCACTTAAAATTAACCCCCCTCTATGCTGGGGGTCCCCATCGGGACCCCCGAAGTGTCCCCACATAAACCCCCTGCAGCGGGGGGCCACGATCGGCACCGATCGTGACCCTGCTGCAATTCAATTTTAAATTTCCCGCCTCGCGGGTCCTCAAAGGACCGTAAAGGTCCTGAAAGGACAAAAAACTAAAAATATTAACCCCAGGCAACTATAATTACCCCATTAACTCATGGTGGTCAATCCAGACCACCATAAGGCCTAAATTAACCCATTAACTCATGATGGTCAATACAGACCACCATAAGGCCTAAATTAACCCATTAACTCATGATGGTCAATCCAGACCACCATAAGGCCTAAATTAACCCATTAACTCATGATGGTCAATCCAGACCACCATAAGGCCTAAATTAACCCATTAACTCATGATGGTCAATCCAGACCACCATAAGGCCTAAATTAACCCATTAACTCATGATGGTCAATACAGACCACCATAAGGCTCTATTTAACCCCATCAGTCCCATAAGGGTATATTATTACCATTATGGGCCTGTTACAACCCAACATTAACCACATAAGTGCCATGATGGTCCTCAAGGACCATCATGACACTAACTACAAACACTACACTATAACCCCCAATAAACCATTTAATCTAAACTAACCCCCTCTACACTAATCTATTAACACTTACACTACCTACCTACACTACCTACCCCCTAATAAACCTCCCCAACACTCTAATTACAAAAAACAAAAAACCTACAGCACAGAAAACAAAAAACCTACAGTACAAAAAACAAAAAAACCTACAGTACAGAAAAAAAAAAAAATTACAACCCCACCCCCCACTACAGAAAACAAAAAAATACATTACAACCCCACCCCCCACTACAGAAAATAAAAAAATTACACACCTGAAAAGGAAAGACAGATAAACACAATACAATACATACATATAATACATTACATACATTACATACATTACATGACATTACATATAATATATTACATATAATATATTACATATAATACATTACATACAATACATGACATTACATATAATATATTAAATATAATATATTACATATAATATATTACATATAATATATTAAATATAATACATTACATACATTACATACAATACATGACATTACATACATTACATATAATATATTACATATAATATATTACATATAATATATTAAATATAATATATTACATATAATATATTACATATAATATATTACATATAGTCCAAATCAAATACCCCCTATCTATCTAACATACAATCTATTTAATTTAAAATAAATCCTAACTATATCAAATACATCCCCCTATCTATCTAATATACAAAAAATCCGAACTACATACACAGACCCTTATTCTAAAATAAAATAAAATAATTACAGTCCTAACTACATACACAGACCCTAATTCTAAGCTAAAATCAATAAATTAAGACCACTTACCTTTAAGATGTTGCTTCAGATCACTAACCTATGGGTCAAACAAAAAATAAAAATTAGTACAAAACATTAACATCAAATAAATAAACATTCTATACATTCTAAATATTCAACTCACCTTTACAGCATGTCCAGTCACTGTTTAGCTCTTCCGGCGCGGCCCTGTTAAAAAAAAAAACACAATACATGAATACATGAATACAATATATAAACAATAAATAAAATACACAAATAAACATCTAAATATACATTTAACTTACCTCCCCGCGATGTCCCAGGCCTTCTCTCCTTCAGCCCCGGCTGGGCCGCGGAACCATCCGCGCTCTAAAAAAAAAAAAGAAAAAAAACTAACGGAGGTCTGCACTGGAAGACCTCCCCGACGCTAATGAACCTCCCGGAGTCGTTTCCGGGAGGAAATTGGCATTGTCGGCTTGTGATTGGCTGAAAAAGCTGTCAGCCAATCAAAAGTCGTCAATGTAGGAGCCAATCAGGATGCGCAGATGTCTTCTACCAATCACTCCGTGGGGGTGTATCCCATAGTGATTGGCTGAAGGCATCTGAGCGTTGTGATTGGTTCCCAGAAAGATAGACAAGTGTTTTAGCCAATCAGGGTGGGATATTGGGGTGTATCCCATCCTGATTGGCTCACACATTGACGACTTTTGATTGGCTGAAATTGATAGACAGCTTTTTCAGCCAATCACAAGCCGCCAATGCCAATTTCCTCCCGGAAACGACTCCGGGAGGTTCATTAGCGTCGGGGAGGTCTGCCAGTGGCATCGTGGGGAGGTAAGTTAAATGTATATTTAGATGTTTATTTGTGTCTTTTATTTATTGCTTATATATTGTATTCATGTATTCATGTATTGTGTTTTTTTTTTTAACAGGGCCGCGCCGGAAGAGCTAAACAGTGACTGGACATGCTGTAAAGGTGAGTTGAATATTTAGAATGTATAGAATGTTTATTTATTTGATGTTAATGTTTTGTACTAATTTTTATTTTTTGTTTGACCCATAGGTTAGTGATCTGAAGCAACATCTTAAAGGTAAGTGGTCTTAATTTATTGATTTTAGCTTAGAATTAGGGTCTGTGGCCCTCATTCAATTGCAATTTGGCCGATTGAATAGGGCTCTAAATAAGCACATAACATATATTTTTTAAAGAAGTTTTTAGTTAGTAAGCATCTATCCAAAAGCAAGATTTTCAATAACTAAAAACGTCTTTAAAAAAAATATGCTATGTGCTTATTTAGGGTCCTATTCAATTGGCCAAATTGCAATTGAATGAGGGCCTGTGTATGTAGTTAGGACTGTAATTATTTTATTTTAGTTTAGAATAAGGGTCTGTGTATGTAGTTAGGATTTTTTGTATATTAGATAGATAGGGGGATGTATTTGATATAGTTAGGATTTATTTTAAATTAAATAGATTGTATGTTAGATAGATAGGGGGTATTTGATTAGGACTATATGTAATATATTATATGTAATATATTATATGTAATATATTATATGTAATGTATGTAATGTCATGTATTGTATGTAATGTATGTAATGTATTATATGTAATATATTATATGTAATATATTATATGTAATGTATGTAATGTCATGTATTGTATGTAATGTATGTAATGTATTATATGTAATATATTATATGTAATATATTATATTTAATATATTATATGTAATATATTATATGTAATGTCATGTATTGTATGTAATGTATTATATGTAATATATTATATGTAATATATTATATGTAATGTCATGTATTGTATGTAATGTATGTAATGTATTATATGTATGTATTGTATTGTGTTTATCTGTCTTTCCTTTTCAGGTGTGTAATTTTTTAGAGCGCGGATGGTTCCGCGGCCCAGCCGGGGCTGAAGCAGAGAAGGCCTGGGACATCGTGGGGAGGTAAGTTAAATGTATATTTAGATGTTTATTTGTGTATTTTATTTATTGCTTATATATTGTATTCATGTATTCATGTATTGTGTTTTTTTTTTTTAACAGGGCCGCGCCGGAAGAGCTAAACAGTGACTGGACATGCTGTAAAGGTGAGTTGAATATTTAGAATGTATAGAATGTTTATTTATTTGATGTTAATGTTTTGTACTAATTTTTATTTTTTGTTTGACCCATAGGTTAGTGATCTGAAGCAACATCTTAAAGGTAAGTGGTCTTAATTTATTGATTTTAGCTTAGAATTAGGGTCTGTGGCCCTCATT
Organism: Discoglossus pictus; assembly: GCA_027410445.1. NCBI lineage: Eukaryota > Metazoa > Chordata > Amphibia > Anura > Alytidae > Discoglossus > Discoglossus pictus. The sequence continues at coordinate 126,991,308 of CM050169.1, read as the reverse complement.
CAATTGCAATTTGGCCAATTGAATAGGGCTCTAAATAAGCACATAACATATATTTTTTAAAGAAGTTTTTAGTTAGTAAGCATCTATCCAAAAGCAAGATTTTCAATAACTAAAAACGTCTTTAAAAAAAATATGCTATGTGCTTATTTAGGGTCCTATTCAATTGGCCAAATTGCAATTGAATGAGGGCCTGTGTATGTAGTTAGGACTGTAATTATTTTATTTTAGTTTAGAATAAGGGTCTGTGTATGTAGTTAGGATTTTTTGTATATTAGATAGATAGGGGGATGTATTTGATATAGTTAGGATTTATTTTAAATTAAATAGATTGTATGTTAGATAGATAGGGGGTATTTGATTAGGACTATATGTAATATATTATATGTAATATATTATATGTAATATATTATATGTAATGTATGTAATGTCATGTATTGTATGTAATGTATGTAATGTATTATATGTAATATATTATATGTAATATATTATATTTAATATATTATATGTAATATATTATATGTAATGTCATGTATTGTATGTAATGTATTATATGTAATATATTATATGTAATATATTATATGTAATGTCATGTATTGTATGTAATGTATGTAATGTATTATATGTATGTATTGTATTGTGTTTATCTGTCTTTCCTTTTCAGGTGTGTAATTTTTTAGAGCGCGGATGGTTCCGCGGCCCAGCCGGGGCTGAAGCAGAGAAGGCCTGGGACATCGTGGGGAGGTAAGTTAAATGTATATTTAGATGTTTATTTGTGTATTTTATTTATTGCTTATATATTGTATTCATGTATTCATGTATTGTGTTTTTTTTTTTTAACAGGGCCGCGCCGGAAGAGCTAAACAGTGACTGGACATGCTGTAAAGGTGAGTTGAATATTTAGAATGTATAGAATGTTTATTTATTTGATGTTAATGTTTTGTACTAATTTTTATTTTTTGTTTGACCCATAGGTTAGTGATCTGAAGCAACATCTTAAAGGTAAGTGGTCTTAATTTATTGATTTTAGCTTAGAATTAGGGTCTGTGGCCCTCATTCAATTGCAATTTGGCCAATTGAATAGGGCTCTAAATAAGCACATAACATATATTTTTTAAAGAAGTTTTTAGTTAGTAAGCATCTATCCAAAAGCAAGATTTTCAATAACTAAAAACGTCTTTAAAAAAAATATGCTATGTGCTTATTTAGGGTCCTATTCAATTGGCCAAATTGCAATTGAATGAGGGCCTGTGTATGTAGTTAGGACTGTAATTATTTTATTTTAGTTTAGAATAAGGGTCTGTGTATGTAGTTAGGATTTTTTGTATATTAGATAGATAGGGGGATGTATTTGATATAGTTAGGATTTATTTTAAATTAAATAGATTGTATGTTAGATAGATAGGGGGTATTTGATTAGGACTATATGTAATATATTATATGTAATATATTATATGTAATATATTATATGTAATGTATGTAATGTCATGTATTGTATGTAATGTATGTAATGTATTATATGTAATATATTATATGTAATATATTATATGTAATGTATGTAATGTCATGTATTGTATATAATGTATGTAATGTATTATATGTAATATATTATATGTAATATATTATATTTAATATATTATATGTAATATATTATATGTAATGTCATGTATTGTATGTAATGTATTATATGTAATATATTATATGTAATATATTATATGTAATGTCATGTATTGTATGTAATGTATGTAATGTATTATATGTATGTATTGTATTGTGTTTATCTGTCTTTCCTTTTCAGGTGTGTAATTTTTTTATTTTCTGTAGTGGGGGGTGGGGTTGTAATGTATTTTTTTGTGTTCTGTAGTGGGGGGTGGGGTTGTAATTTTTTTTTTTTTCTGTACTGTAGTTTTTTTTGTTTTTTGTACTGTAGGTTTTTTGTTTTCTGTGCTGTAGGTTTTTTGTTTTTTGTAATTAGAGTGTTGGGGAGGTTTATTAGGGGGTAGGTAGTGTAGGTAGGTAGTGTAAGTGTTAATAGATTAGTGTAGAGGGTGGTTAGTTTAGATAAAATGGTTTATTGGGGGTTATAGTGTAGTGTTTGTAGTTAGTGTCATGATGGTCCTTGAGGACCATCATGGCACTTATGTGGTTAATGTTGGGTTGTAACAGGCCCATAATGGTAATAATATACCCTTATGGGACTGATGGGGTTAAATAGAGCCTGGTGGTCTGTATTGACCATCATGAGTTAATGGGTTAATTTAGGCCTTATGGTGGTCTGGATTGACCATCATGAGTTAATGGGGTAATTATAGTTGCCTGGGGTTAATATTTTTAGTGCGAGTCCTTTCAGGACCTTTACGGTCCTTTGAGGACCCGCGAGGCGGGAAATTTAAAATTGAATTGCAGCAGGGTCACGATCGGTGCCGATCGGGGCCCCCCCGCTGCAGGGGGTTTATGTGGGGACACTTCGGGGGTCCCGATGGGGACCCCCAGCATAGAGGGGGGTTAATTTTAAGTGCCGCGGCCGGGATTGGGTATTAGTGTGCCGCGGTCCCTTTAAGGAGCCGCGGCGGGGAATTTAAAAGTTTTAAATGCAGCGGGGGGCCTGATCTATGCAGATCGGGGCCCCCCCCTGCAATGGGTTTATGTGGGGACACTTCGGGGGTCCCGATGGGGACCCCCAGCATAGAGGGGGGTTAATTTTAAGTGCCGCGGCCGGGATTGGGTAATAGTGTGCCGCGGTCCCTTTAAGGAGCCGCGGCGGGGAATTTAAAAGTTTTAAATGCAGCGGGGGGCCTGATCTATGCAGATCGGGGACCCCCGCTGCAAGGGGTTAATGTGGGGGTGCTGCAGGGGTCCTGATAGAGACCCCTGCAGCATGGGGATGTGTATAGGGTGCAGGGGGGAGCCTCACACTGCTGTCTCGGGCTGTTCCGAGGCAGCACATAGAGGCTTTCGGATCCCTTGCGTGGACTTTTTGTCCACGTAGGGATTCTTACGATATGCGAGACTCGTGCATAGATTTAAGGCTACGTAGCTCTCTCGGAGCCTATTCTCGGCCATTTTCTCGCAGTCATATCGTAAGGCAGGCTGCAAGAGATTCGGTTCTCGCAAACAGCAGGAAAACTGCCTTTTGCGAGCACCGAGAGAACTACGAGGGAGAATTTAATAGGGCCCTTTGTTCATAATACCTTTCCTACTCTCACTGTTTTGCGTTCTAGCTGTTTTAGTGTCCTTTTTCTGTATTCATATGTTCATGTCCTACACTTTGTTCTTTTCCTACTCTCCTTTTCTGTGTTCTCTTTATTCTCTCTCACTCCAACCCTATGTTCTGTCCCTACTAATGCTCATTCTATTTGTACTTAATCTCTGTCCCTGCTTTCTTTTCTTGCTTTAGTTTTCTACCATATTTGTTATTCCTACTCTCTGTTCATACTTTGCCCTCCTTCTCTGTGCTCCTATTGTATGTTCCTATGTGTAGCTCATACTGTGTTGCTGTGTGTTTCTCTCTCTGCTCCTACATTATTTGTCTATGTTCTGCTCCTACTCTTTGTGTCTGTGTTCTGTTCCTACCCTCTGTTTATATTTTATGCTCCTATATTCTACTCTTCCTTCACTATGCTGATTTACTATGTTTAGTTGTTACATTATATCCTTACATGCCATACCTCCCTAAATCTTATTCTTATGTTGAACTTCCATGTGTCCATATCACACAGTTACCTACACATTTTAATCCTATGTAATGCCCTATGTAGTGGCTCCATCAAAAGCCTGTCTGTGCTTTTCATTCCTTTATCCTAAAGTTCCTTTATTTCGTATTCCAAATCCTACATATCCTAAATATTATTATTGCATACCACTCCTACTTCCTCACCCAAGGAGTCTCATCACAGGGCTCTCTGTATATCCCATAACTATATTCTGCTACTACTTCCCATCCTTACATTCCAGTTTAATGTTTTGTTCCTTTGTTCCATGCCTACAACATATGTTGGTGTCTCATTTCTACTCCCAATCCTATGTTTCATTCCTAAATCGTAGGTGTAGATATCCATTCTTATGCTCTGTGCCTTTTCCAACGTGCCAGATTTGCACTCTATCTTACATTCGTATGCTCCTTTTCTACTCTCTCTCTCTCTCTGTGCCGTTCTTTCATCCCATACCTATACAATTTCTACACTCTGTCTCCATGTCACATTCCTATTAAGCTCTTCATATATATCCCATGTCCCATTCATATTACTATCTCTCATATAAAGGGAAACCATGCTTAACGCTACCCCGATGAGCACTGATTCGCCATAATGCTCTGTTCTGCACTATTTCCCCACTCAAAGCTAAACCTCACAATCTCACAATAGCGAAATCTCATTTGGCCATTTAAATTCCTCCTTATCGCTGTCCGATATGCCATTGCTCTGTCTGAATGCTCGTTTAGCGCTATTTCACGTAGTGCTCCTGCATATATCACATATATAGTTGTGAGCGTACGGGCTGTTGCTCACGCTTGCGGCCTCGCGTAGCGAGCCCCCGACCCTTGCGAAGCGAGGGCTGCGGGCAAGGGCCTCAGTTGCTGGGATGGAGCGCCCTTGCTCGCAGCGAGACCCTGCAGCCACCTCCTCCCCACAATACCCCGCCGCTGGAGAGAGGGAGCAGACCTCCATGCCCTTGCCCGCAGCGTACGGCCCGTTCCAACGCAAATAACACGGCACACACATTACGACACTCGCAAACAACATACCACACACGTTCACACACATTACGGACTGGCAACACTCGGACGCAACTCGCGAACATTACAAAATTAAAAACACAATACATACACACAGCACATACATAAAAAACTTACCTACAGCAACAGGGAGCACCCAGGACCTCAAAAAGGCAACTTACACCTTCGTTTCAATAAAAATAAAAGAGTTTGGACAATAAAAAATTTGATATGCGAGAGAAAAAATGGCCGCCGAACAAAACGAAAATGAGGCTACACACGCAAACATCATACGAGACACGTTACCAGACATTATGACCTCGCAAACCTCGGACGCAACACGCCGACATACAAACATTTAAAACACAATAAATACACACACCACACACATAAAAACCTACAGCAAGAGGAACCATCCAGCACCTCAAAAAACCAGGTTACACATTCATTTCAATAAAAATAAAACACTTTAGACACTAATGAAATCGCTAAGCGAGAGAAAAAATGGCCGACGAAAAAAACGAAAACGAGGCTACAGCACTCTCAACACGTAAAACACCACTACACACTCGCAAAACAACACATGAAACTCGAAAAACACCACGAAGCACCTACGGATAATCCGCAAAGACGCATAACACAGATAAACCGCCATTTTACGCCAATGCGGAAGTACACCACTACGCTAACGGTTTCGTCTCGCGCACGCACACTCTTACACTGCACACATTCAGCACGCTTACACAGCAGCTCCACACCACTAATGCTGCAGCAACATGAAAACAGATTGTCAGCTCTTCAACACAATGCTTCAAAATAGGTAAAGTATATTCATTTATTCATCTATTATATATTTTAGTATTACACACCAAACAGCATTAGCTACCTTACGATTTGATTGCCGTCATTTTTTGACGGGCAATTCGCTAGTATATATATATTACCAGGTAGATTACCTGAGATTATGGGAGTGACCTGGTGTGAGAAGCCATGAAGACTCCCAGTAAGCTACACAGGGAGAGGGAGTCAATCACAAATGACCAAGTAGATTACCTGGGATTGTGGGAGGGGCCCTCTTCCTTCACACCTTAAAAGCCAGGCCCTTCATCATTACCTCTGCACATGTTCTTCATGTCATACAACCCCACCCTCATTTCACCTCATCTACTCACGCTTTTCCCTCTTAGCAGATCAAAATATATATATATATATATCAAATCATCTGTCACATTCCCAAGTGGCCCCATCACAAGGCTGTCCGCAGGTCACGATTTCCAGGTCTAAACGCAATTGATTGACAGTGAGATGTGAAGAAAGAGGGATGAAAGGAATCAATATTTTAATCAACACTTCATGAATCATGTCAGCTTCAACACTGTGGCTGGAGGGAAATGAGCAAGAGAGAGATTAACTTCAGCCCTGAGAACTGCACTTCATTAATAAGCAGCCTGGGAATACTCCTGCACCATGTTGGGCAGCAGAGAGAGTAGGAAGGAGGCAGCAACTGGGCACATAGGTAGGGCGACTGGTAAAATCCATCAATGTGTCTGGTTGAGAGGAGGATGAGATGTCTTATTACTATGTTTAAATGGCAGTGGATTACTATGACAGCCTCTCAGAGCTCAGGTGGCTAACACAGTTTTCTGGTCTAATTGAACTTTTGAGGTGTTGTATTTGTAAAACAAATAAAACATGCGATTAATGGAAACATTTCATTTTGTGTAAGATCTGCAAAAAAAAAAAAAGATGTAAAAAATATAAATTTTTCCTCTAGAAAATACACTATAGTACCATATTTGAAATATACTCTTTTGAAAAACTTTTTTTTTTTTCGAATGTAAAATAAATGAATATAGCCACTAATTTATTACTTTAAATATGTAATGCTGATGAAGTGGAATCTACCTTTTCTGCTGATAAACTTCCTAAAGTGCAAGGAGACGATGGGAAGCTTCTATCTGCACAATGGGAATGTGGCATCTAAAAGTGCCCTCATAAGAAATTATCAGACAGAACCATCCAAGGAATGAAAATGTAGACACATAATTGCATAAAAAAGTTAAGATTAAGTTTTTTTTTTTTTAAATACACAGTTCATGAAGTGCATGGCATATCTCACATCAAGGATTACTCAGTGTTCTCTATGTGTGTCTCTATCAGGAGATAATGAGCAAGGAAAGTTGCCTTTGAACAAAAAGAGGAATTCAAGAAATATAACGAGAAGCTAGAAGAAAAGAATATAACAACTCAGCCACAGTGAAGATAAATGTGTTCTAATCTCCAGCACAGACATATGTAGCTTCCTCTGTGGAGCCAACACTGTATTAAGCTGATCCTCCGATGACAGATGTTATTGAGAAAAAGAAATAATAGGATTGTGTATGAGTGCATGTTCAATTCAATGTGTTTCCTTTTAGATTGTGTCGGAGAATTGGACTAATAAGATTCCGCGGCAGAGCAGGACCTCACTGTGAGATCTAGTAATAGCATGACTATCATCTCTATCAGTGTGTCCCCCGCACGCCACATACAGTGTGCGTCTGACTAATCCAGCCTCAGGGGCACCCCAAACCCATCCAAGCTCAGACTCCTGTGATCAGTGACTTTTTGAAGAACACAAGATATGTAAGTTTGATGTAGCTCAGTGAGGAAATGAAGAACAGAAGTTGGGTTTGTAGAGATGATATGAATCTGGCAGGTGATAATAGGAGAATATGGCCCATTAGAGGGAGAGAGAGCAGCTTAGAGAAATTCTGATGTGGAAAGGCTCCTGTGATTTATAGCCATGAGCTGAGTAAGATACAAGAAGCTGAACTGTTTGCTGAGGACAAAATACACTGATTGTTCACATCAATCACAACACACCCAGAACATGCCTATAGCATGTGCCCCATGTACACACTTGCATGTTTCCCTATAATTGTGTGTACACTCTTTCATTATGTGTCCCTATCAACAGGCACATTCCTATATAATGTGTCACTAGTGTTGTGTGCACTAAATGTCATATGTCCTTCATCGTGGTAGTTGTACAGTTCTATATCATGTGTCTTCATCATCATGTACATTCCTAGTGAATCCATAGAGTGGTATTAGTATGTCTCTTTTTCAAATAATAACCTTTCATCCTATAAATCAAGAATCTCTAAATACAATAAACATGGACTTATTTAGGTTTTAATCTGCTCTAGGTCATTCAGATTTGTGCGCCCCTCTCCCCACTTGCAGGTCATCCGTTTCCCTTTCTATATCTCAAATATATATATATATATATACAGTAAACCCCCCATTATCCGGCACCTATGGGGACTCTCTATTGCTGGATAACTGTAGCTTCCGGTTAATCGGGAGTCTCCAAATTTAAGGGTTTAAATGACCCTTAAACCCCCCAAAACCCCTCAAAATGCCTTTAAAAAGACATTAGTGCATAAACTGGGCCATTTAGGCCCAGAAAAAATAATTACAAAAAAAGTTAGCATTTTTTTTGCAGTCTTGAACTCCGGATAGTGCCGGTTATGGCTGTTTAGCAGGAATTTCTTTAAAATGGGGAATTGATGCCGGTTGCTTGAGAGTCCCAGTTAGTAGGGTGCTGGATAACCGGGATTCTACTGTATATATATATATATATATATATATATATATATATATACAGTATATATATATTTTTATTTATTTATTTATATATATATATATATATATATATATATATATATATATACTGTATATGATATGTCAGACAGTGTCAAGTATCATCTTTATTTGTAACGCGCCAACATATTCCGTAGAACTATACAGGGGTTTGGTACAAGGCAAAAACAAAATTAACACCTTACAAAGAATGGAGGGCCCTATTTTTGAACTTAAAATGAAATGTACTCGCAAACTTACAATCTAACAGATAAATATCACTGTATATAGACATTTCTGTGCATACACAAATATATTTAGATATAGTGCACTGCATCTTTAGACAGCCTTCTGCCTCCTGGGCTTTGTGAACCTTGACAGAAACACTCCCCTGATAATAAGCTATATTTTATTGCGGTTACCATTACAGGCATACTGTGAGATATAATTAACAGGGTCATATTGGGCTACTTGGACTTTTCAAAATAATGAGCCCTTTATAAACAATTACACACCGTTATGAGTCACAGTTTGATATACATTTGTGCATATGTGGGTTATATTAATAAGAATGACACTGATTATATTAAGCATTAACTGACTATATGAGGCTCCAAAAGAACTCACAACTTTGTGACCTTGCTGGGAGTAATTTAATGAAAACACACCAACAATGCTTACACCTATTTCATTAGATGAGAGGTGAGAGAGTAGTGAGCTTGATAAGAATATAACTTAGGATTGTGCCACGTCTTTGTGCGTCAGTAAATCTACCTGGTGATAAAAACATAAATACACTACTGTGTGTTTTTAAAAAAGACACTTCCCCAGACTGTCTCTGTCTCGGGCTAGATTTTCTAAGATGAGAAGCATAGAGAATGTTTAGAAAACTCTTTAAAAAGTCTCTGAGAACTTATGGAAAACTGTTAAAAAATAATTTAGAACAACTGAAAGAACTTTTGGATAGCTGCTTACATTTCTCAAGAGTTCTCCAAGACCTTTGATATCAGCAAACCTAGCCCATGGGGCTTTAATGTAACATAGACCTGTCTAACATTAGTCTTAGTAGACCACCTTCAGGACACATCTTCAGGATATGCCATGTGTTGGCATGGGTAACTTTAAATGATTGAGCCACTGATTAATCCATCTGAACTCAACTAATATATCATGAAAATGTGGCCTGTCTCAGGCCGTATAGAAATAATAATAATCTAAAGTGTTATCAAATCTACAGTGCGTGTCACTAAAACACACGTCTATACTCTCACACATGCATTGAATAAAATGTGTGTAATTGTCACACTTCGTTATGCTATAAATCCAATGGTGGAGCCCTCAATCACTCATCACACAAACTCAGAGAGCTTTGAACGTGTCTGTGCCTGGGGAGATAAATTATTCTTCATTACTTGGGCATTAAACACAGTTAAATAAATACCATGACTGTGTCCAATGTTTCGCTTTTATTCTGTTTCCTCGGCTCTGAGAGCCACAGCCGCTGGTTACTGTCTCTCTTATGAATGTAATATTGTTTTCACAGACAAAGGAACCAGTTCCCTGTTTAAATAACAAAGAATAAGCAATAATACATGAAACCTATTAATCAGCTTGTGTGCTGGGCTGTGCGCTGGCCTCCCCTCCCTCAGGGACTGCATGCCGAGGGAATGTCTTTCTGCTCCATTAGTTTTCCCATTGAAATATGTGAGAATCACCTCCATCTGTGGCACAAACCCATCAGGAGAGAAATGAAATATTAACTTCTCTTCCAACCTGGTAATGTCACATCTAATACTATGTATTCTCACACGTGGGGTGAGGACCCAGTGAGACATGGCGTACATGTGGTTATTACGTTTTCATCTGTCTCTGCAAAAATAACCACAGAATCCATTGGACGAGAGACATGAGTTGGAGGTACCTGTGTACATAAAAGCTGTGCGGCAGGAACCTAACTATGTATACAGACATTCAATGACATACAGATGTGCTCCAAGGAGCTTCCTATTGTACAAATGCCTATTCATCTTTAGACTAGCAGTGTGTGTAAAGCTCTGCAGCGAGTATGTGCGTCATGAAGTGCCAGTGTGTACAGATCCCTCAGCACCAAGAGATATTAGGCTGGAGGCAGCATGTGACTGTCCAGTAGCTAGAGGATATAACCTACATATAATTAGAGGGCAGGACTACTTTTGTACTTAGATGCTCCAGCTCCTAGAGAAATGATTATAGGAGATAGCTATATATACATGCACCCCAGCAGCTAGGGACCTGTGGCCATGTGTGTACAGACAACCACACACTTTCAAATGCAATGTAGGGCCTGCATTGACATATATCCCAGCTCCCTGGCACTGAGACATGTGTGTCCTGAGCTATCTGTGTTTACAGAGTGTCTGTCACCTAAAGACGGGTGCTAGGACTTACCTCTTAGCACAGATATCATAGGATCAAGACACATGTGGCCATAAGCTACCTCTGTTTATAAAAAACCTAGAACTATACATACGTGCAACCCAAAGCTACCTGTATGTACAGAGACACCTGCACCTAGAGAAGTGTAGGCAGGAGCTACATTTGTACATAGGCCAGACACCTAGAGACTCATGGACCTATTGGTTTGTACAGGTGCCACAGCAACTAGAGGTGTGCCACCAGGAGCTACTTCTGTGTACAAATTCTCCAACACCTAGTTGCACTATCTTTGTATATAGATGCCCCAGCACCAATCGGCATGTATCCAGGAGCTATATGTGTGTACTCACTCATATGTGTAGTCACTCATGGGCACTAGCTACCTGTGTGTACAGATGCACCAGCCCCTAGTCACTCATGGGCACTAGCTACCTGTGTGTACAGATGCACCAGCCCCTAGTCATTCATGGACAGTAGCTACCTTTGTGTACAGATGCCCCAGCCCCTAGTCACTCATGGGCAGTAGCTACCTGTGTGTACAGATGCACCAGCCCCTAGTCACTCATGGGCAGTAGCTACCTGTGTGTACAGATGCCCCAGCACCTAGTCACTCATGGGCAGTAGCTACCTGTGTGTACAGATGCCCCAGCACCTAGTCACTCATGGGCAGTAACTACATGTGTGTACAGATGCCCCAGCACCTAGTCACTCATGAGCAGTAGCTACCTGTGTGTACAGATGCACCAGCACCTAGTCACTCATGGACAGTAGCTACCTGTGTGTACAGATGCACCAGCCCCTAGTCACTCATGAGCAGTAGCTACCTGTGTGTACAGATGCACCAGCCCCTAGTCACTCATGGGCAGTAGCTACCTGTGTGTACAGATGCACCAGCCCCTAGTCACTCATGGGCAGTAGCTACCTGTGTGTACAGATGCACCAGCCCCTAGTCACTCATGGGCAGTAGCTACCTGTGTGTACAGATGCACCAGCCCCTAGTCACTCATGGGCAGTAGCTACCTGTGTGTACAGATGCACCAGCCCCTAGTCACTCATGCGCAATAGCTACCTGTGTGTATAGATGCACCAGCCCTTAGTCACTCATGGGCAGTAGCTACCTGTGTGTACAGATGCACCAGCCCCTAGTCACTCATGAGCAGTAGCTACCTGTGTGTACAGATGCACCAGCCCCTAGTCACTCATGCGCAGTAGCTACCTGTGTGTACAGATGCACCAGCCCCTAGTCACTCATGCGCAATAGCTACCTGTGTGTATAGATGCACCAGCCCTTAGTCACTCATGGGCAGTACCTACCTGTGTGTACAGATGCACCAGCCCCTAGTCACTCATGGGCAGCAGCTATCTGTGTGTACAGATGCACCAGCCCCTAGTAACTCATGAGCAGTTTTGCGGGCTTCCTCCTCACTCCGTGCCGGCCATTGAGCTGTTTCCCTCCCTCCCATTAAATGGTGGTCAGATAGGAAAGTATCAGATAAGGAAGTAGGTTACGCCTAGACGGCGAGGCTGGTTTGAGCAAAGTTCAGGAAGCTTAAGCTATATTTACAAAAAGAAAAGGGGGGGGTGGAAAAGAATTGAAGGGTTAGGATTCTGTGAATTCTAAGTTAGGATGCAAATAGGAATGTCTTTGGTTGGCGGGAGGTGAGGCACCCGGCCCACGGGCTTAAGTGGGCGTTGCCCTGCCTCATGGGCGTGCTTAGAAAAGCACTGGGAGGCTCTGGGCGCGGGCCCAGAGCGTGAGGTTACTGACCGGGCCGGGCTCCTCCTCCGGGATGTTATTTGAGCTGTGATTTAATAATGTTAATTATGTTAATTGGTTATTGGTTTATGGTTGCTTTAATAAAGCTGTGGCCCGTAATTTTCCCAAGAAACGCTGTTTCAGTGTGTTTATTTATTCTAAAGTCCATTGGATCTTGCCAGGGTTATGTGTGTGCAGACACCCACCCACCCCAACACTTGACCCACAAGACTTGTGTGTATAGAAAAAAAATTGATTAGACATGATAGAAAAAATTTGATTTTGACAACTGGTAACAACCAATAAGCTCATTTGCTCTTCTCATTTCGTTCCAACTTACACATTGGTGGATTAATAAATCCTCAGACTAATTTTATGTACATTCCAGATATTACTGAACTGTTTTATAGCTGAGACACTTCTTTTTAAAGTCAGTTCCACTTCCCAAAATATCTCTAAATCTTTTCTTGTATTCCACTTTTTCTGGACAATGCTTCCCTCCTGAATTGTATCCTACACATGCTTCCTTGTTTCTCTTCAGCTTTGCACATTAGAGCCTTCATGTGCCCTGGGTGACTGAATAGGAAAGTAGGGGCTTTTGACCTGGCTGTATGCCAAGGGGAGCTAATGGGCGTTTATAGGGGGAGTGGTTTGTGAGGACATATATAGGGGGGCTTTCCCGCCCTTAGGGGTCATAGAGAGTGGGATCAGCAAGCTCCCTCCCACCCTCCCCTTATTTTGGTTTATGTATTGTATTATGCACTGTTGTTCATTTGTCACAGCTTTGGCGGGGGTGCGGCATCACCTTCAGACGGAGCTCATTAGCGGGTAAGGTATCCGGTTTAAGCCGAGGCCAGAGGTCGATTGGGCACGTGGTTCCATTGGGACCTCTGGGGCTGTGATGAGCTCCATCCGTGGGAAGGTGTGCAGCTACCCTTGTGTTTTGGTATTACATGTTATGTTAATAAAGCTGTGGCCTGATTATACCCATTCCTGTTTATGTGTGTGTTATTGGGGGGATTTGGTTTAGGGTCTTTGTGCGGACCAGGTCAGCATGCACCGGTCAAGTTTTTCCTTATAAGTTTCTTATTAAAATATGGTTTTGATTTGAGTACATTCAAGCACAAGTAATAAATTAGATAAAGTGCATGTAAAGTAGTCTTCAGAAATTAGCTCCAATGCATTTTAGAAAGGGCCAGTGAACACTAATGGGGTCAGGCTGACACTGGGGCCCTGTCCTTGCTTATATAAGTTCTGCGTGTGATTCATTATTTGCCTAAAGCCACAAGGCCCATAACACACAGCAAACAACTTGGCTGCAGGATCAGACAGGCACAATAAAGAAAAAGCATGATGGAGCAGCCAGGAGCGGGGTACAAAGTGCTCCCTGGTATCACAGAGGTTTATAGTAATTATCTGTTTCTCGCCTGTCCCAACTGGACAAATGTGTTTAATGGTGACTTACTGCGGCTACGTCTCCACAAAGCGCCTGGCATCTGTCAAGAAAAAAGTTAACTTTTAAAAAGATCTCCAGATGCCCTAGAGGTAATATTGAATTTCAAGCATCTTGATAAAAGAGGATGATTCTGACAAGTTGTGCTAAAGACAGTAAACTGTTAGCGGCGCGATAATCTCTTTACTAAGTGTGCCTCCTTTGACTGAGAGCTTCCTCCGAGGGAACCTGCTTTTTCTAATTTTTTTTCTTCACTTTAGCATTTTCATCTGCTCTAGGATTCTCTGGGCATCCAAGATGTGTCAGCGAAATGAGTAGATAATCCGACAGAAATCACCAGGGACGCAAAAACAAAGAGACGTTTGTTGGCGTTTTTTTTAAAACAAGATCTTGCCTTGTGGGGTGCACGAGAGCAGAGATTGCTTTCTCTCTCTTCACAAGGCTAGTTCGTGGGAGACGTTTGAATAAATAAATAGGCACAGAAAAAGCGGACGGTACCCACGCAGGCGGGCGCAGGAGGTGTTAACCCGCGGCTCTCCATTGTGATTTCGATATGCGCCTACGAGAAATTGTATCAAACATTTTCTGTTCTCTGTGTTATTTCTCAGTACACTGTGCGACTGCGGCTTAAACACAAAAAAAACATTATGACCTTGAATTATCAAGTGGAGGAATTTTATCTACCGTGGGAAAATGGAAAAGCTGAAGATGCTCTTTTAAAGACATGCTTATAAGTCGCTATTAATTAATACATGTCTTTTGAACATATTAATATCGTCAATGGACAATATGGAAGTAAAGGGAGCTGACTGCTCCACACCTGCTACACAATGCTAAGTGCTTACTCATTCTTGTATTATTTACACAATCATAAAAAAACGTTGTATCTGTTTTATTAATGCACAAACTGAGCCATAAAATAAACTATATTTTAGAATCGGGAAAGGCTGTGCATTTATGAAAACAATTAATGGTATGGATCCTAACATTTAAAAAAGTTGAATTTGCACAGGGGATGATTGCATTTTTCAGACTTGTTCATGCTTTTGTCATGTTACAATATGATCTGAAAAATATATGATAGAAAATTTGAGTCTACACAGACCCTTTAACACAGAATAATATCGATATTGCAGATTATTTCTTCTATTTTGATGGCTCAGTGTCTGGGAATCTGATGACAGACATCTACATTTCTCCACCCTGTATGACATGTTCCTAAGTGCTATAAACCCAAACTGCTTGCTTAATAAGGATTAACAAGAAGTTTGGAATTCCATTATTGTAATAGCAGATACCACCTTTACTGGGTTGTGAATCAATGTACTACTCAACCAGGAGTCAGTTAGCACTCAGGTAGTTCATGCAATGCAATTCCTATATAATTGTGTTTTGTGTACTTTTTCAGTGTACATTCCAGTCTGGAGTCTGTCTTGGGGCTTTATTGACTAAGGTGAGCACTTTGACATGACATTTGTGTAAAGGCTTCGCTTTGTATTACATAGTTAGCATGTGTGTATTTACAGCATCCCCAACTTAAATAAATGATCAGCACGGTGATATCCTCGGTTTATGATCCTATTGCATTTGATATGCACTTAAATATTTTTTTTACAATGCCAATGTAGCCCTATAATTCGAGACAACCAGCCAGTAGACAGGCCACCCTCTGGAATCCTGGAGCTTAGGCTCAGGAATCGGTACTTGGACTGCTTTGTATGATGGTAGAAGAACTTTTTTTTATCTTCCATAGAAAGAACTACAGCTCTCGCACTATGTACTTCTCCAACAGGGAATAACCTTATTGGTGACATTGCTCAGTTTTTAAACAAACCAAACCAAACAAAAGGTGTGGTTAAACATTTTACATTTAAACTTTACGGGATGCACAATATAGGGCCATATTAAATTCCAGCCTCGTAAGTCCTCATATGTGTGCCTCAAATTTGCCCTACTTACGTTGCTATTAAATTAGGAAGTGCTGTCAGCTACGAGCGAGGTAGGCTATCTCGTAAACCAGTTCATGGCCGTCGGGGGTTGAGTGTTCGATCGCAAACAATTAAGCAATCTTGTAGTTACGGGTTCAGATGGAGCCAATAAAAAAGATCATAAGCGTTAGGTCACTGAAAAAGGGAAGGGTAGATTTCGAAGTCCTACGTGCTTGCGTTCGGTCCCACATATAATGCAATAGTCGAGATATAATGCAATATTAAGAACGCCCTAAATATGATATTCGATTACATGTGAGTTACAGTATATATCGTAACACATTGATTGCAGGGATCGAAATAACACAAAAAATACTCGTGGGGCCAATTCTGGGCCAATTTGCGGGCTTGAAAATGTTGTGCTATTTATTCTAAGACCTAATATCACTTTCCCTTTTAATAAATGTACAGTAGAGTGATTTTATTTACATTACAAGTGCTAAGTATTGTACTTTACCCTCCTTGCTGGTGCTCTAGAGTACTCCTTGGCCTTTGGGCTCCAGTTGCGTGTTACGTGCTTGCCTGCGAGTGACCACATTGCTATTTAATAGCTGAATTAAAAATTAGCGGTTACGGGCATGACAGATCAAACAATCAATGTTGCGCTCAGCCTTGCCTTTTCCCGGCCGTCCTGCGTGTTACCACGCAAAGTCCGGTGCGAGCAACTTTGCGGGGCATCTTTTGCTTGGCTTAACAGGGACTGGGCTTACACACTGTCGGCCCTACCTACTGGCTTCAAACGGGCCGCTTGATAGGGGTCCCTTTTAGCACAAAGAGCCTGGAGACACCTTGACACCAGCCCTCCCATTGTGTATTAGTTCAAGTTGTTCCTATATGGGGGTCACTTCTTGTCTAGGTGCTTTAGTCATATGTGGGACAGGAATGGCTCAGATTATTATTATAATTATTATTATTAACTTTAATTTGTAATGTGCCAACATATTCTGTAGCGCTATACAGGGGTTAATATAAGGGCAAAATACGGTAATAACAAATTGAAAGAATGGAGGGCCCTGTTTTGAGCTTAGAATCTTATGTAGAAAATGCTTTTTCCCAAAGCCTAAGTGTGATGGGCTCTAGGGCTGATCCTAACACTATATTTGAAATATACTCTTTTGAAGAACTCATATGATAATGAAAAACTTATTGGAAAAAAAAATAGCATAGCCTTTTAATTAGTACCTTGTAAATGCATTTAATGCTGCAGTAGTAGATGAAACTGCCAGTGTTTTCAGGAGCAATTGAAATTGCAATCCTTTACAAGGACATACGCTACTGAGAAAGTAATAGGCAAATCAGCTCAGAA